>JAFIRS010003794.1:0-114162 GCA_018342105.1 Gonioctena quinquepunctata | reverse complement strand
AAAACAGCTTATATCCATATATGGTAGGACCACTACTGATATATCAAAATCAGCCTGACTTCTGCTTACTCCTTCACAAATGGTTTGCGAGATACATTTTTCCGTAAACTATTTCCAGAGGCCAGTGGTTTCACAAAATATTGTCAGAGATAAGTCTGCATAACGCAACTTGTGTTGTCAGAACTCAGAATCGGAAAGCTTATCAAACCATGTGAAAAAAAAAAGGGTTTTATTCGAAATAAGTTGGTATTGACTCAGATATACTCTGTAGAAATAGGGATCTGAAAGTAATTCAGTTGGAACGTGCATAATCTATTTTTGGCTGCATATTATAGTTTAAATTTCTCATCCGCAAACTGATCAAGTGGAGGGGAGTCCTGGAAGTATTCAGTTGGTGGATGTACAGATGTTCGTGTGAATAAGGCCCCGAGTTGTTTTCTAGTACGTGGTAAATCTTCCAACCACAGAGACAGTCAACCATTATATAAGAAAAAATGAATTTGCCCTTGAAGATCCCTTTACTCTTATGTAAAATAAGTTTCTGTAGGAATTTTGATATGATATAGTCCAAACCACCAAGACAAAAAACATTGCCATTGCATTTGGAACAACTATTTAATTTCAAGTATTTGAAATATACGAAGCGGTCGAAATTATCTTGTGAAGTCAGTTGCCTCCAATATATTCTGTCGATATTTCGACACTATGTAGCTTATAGTTATAAGTGTTCAAGCGCAAGTCGAACATGTATATTGACTGCTATGTAGGACTGCTATGGACTGCTATGTAGAACATACGAATGTTTATTTGGACGTTTCGGCACAATCAACTGAAAATCATCCAGTATTTAATAACTATTTATTAACTATTTTCTAAAACAAACCAAAATTTTCCAACTCAGCTGGTTAGCGAAAAAATGGTGTTGTGCTAGCTTAGCGCTGGCACAGCTTTTCCATAACTTTGTATCCAGAGTAGTTGGGAAGATAATTCAAAGGCCCAAATTTCTAACTATTCAATAACTTTCAGATAGTATATGTCAAATCCGAATTCAAACGAAATTGAAAAAGTTTAATACATGAGAATTCATTTTTGTGACTACAATTTATTAACTCACAATCATTCAAAATGAACCAATAATGCTTTGATGTTTTACGTTTATCGGAAATAGTAATACAAAAAAATTCGTTACTACTATTTAATAACACCAGCACAATCACTCAAAATGAACGGAGAGGCCTTTGTTGTTTATCATTGTCCAGAAATAGTGAGGTTGCGCTGGAAAATATTTTGACTACAAATTATAACATAGCCATAATAAACTGCAGTTTAATACATAACAATGTGTTTTCCGGACTCTTCTATTTAATAACTCCCGCACAATCACTCGAAATGAACGTAGAATGCATCGTTGTTAATTAAATTATTATCCAGAGAAATAGTGAGGTTGCGCTGGAAAATATTTTGACTACAAATTATAACATAGCCATAATAAACTGCAGTTTAATACATAACAATGTGTTTTCCGGACTCTTCTATTTAATAACTCCCGCACAATCACTCGAAATGAACGTAGAATGCATCGTTGTTAATTCAATCATTTTCCAGAAATAGTATAGTTGTGCTGGAAAATACATCGAGTAGAAATCATAACATAGCCAGAAACTGCAGATTAATATTGTAACGAACCTAGGCCGGACCTGTCGCCTCGCGTGTTGCCGTCGACAGCGATGAGATCATCCCCGGAGATGTTCGAGAACAGTCCAGTCGTTCTGCCGCGAAAAACAACGGTCAATCTTGGAAGCAATTGGAACATGCGGGACGCCAACTGGAAGAATTCGAAACATCGAGAATGCTGTATCGGAGATAAATAGGTAGCCCTCAAGATGGCACGGACAGTCTGAACGAGCCCATACCATCGAGCTATACAGTGGCGTAGTAATATAAATTAAGTTGTAGATTAAGTGTTAAATAAATTAGTTAAACCAAGTTAAGTTTATTTACGTTACAATTGGTGTCAGAAGTGGGATTTTGAAAATAAACAAGTGATCGTGGAGTGGATAGTCAGAAAATAAATTGATAGACCTTTTGTACGCCCAAAATAGACAGTGGCCCGGTTTTCGCGAAGTGGACAATTGTGCGTGGAATATAAACTGATACACTCTTCGCGTGAAACAGACAATAGACTGGTGGCCCGTGGAAAAGAATTCGCGAAGTGAATTTTTAACAAACTGATAAACTTTTTCGTGTGAAACAGACTGATACCTCGTCAAAGACAAAATGTGTTCAGAAAAGTGCGCCTTGCGGACTTGAAGGTAGCGGAATTGAAACAGGAATTGAGGAAAGGGAACTGGAAACAACAGGTAAAAAGCAAGTACTCCAGGAAAGACTTGCAGAAGGACTTATACAAGAAGGTGAGGACCCCGAAACATTTTTATTCGAAGTTCCCGGAGGTGATTTAAGTTTGGTAATGAATAAACTGGAAGAAAATTCTAGAAATCTGGAAGAGAAGCTTCTAGAAAATTCAAGAAGCCTGGAAGAGAAGTTCCTGGAAAACACAGAAGGCCTAAAAAAAGAATTGTGTGGTGTGGCTAATTTCCTAGAAGAAAGAATGGGAACCGTTGAGACAGAGATAGATAAAATTAGGGAGCAAATGAACACGGAGGTAGATAAAATCAAAGATGGGGTCGAGGCAGAGATGGACAAGATGAAGGAAATAATCAGCGATGGAATCAAAGACGGAATCGAGGCAGAAATGGACAAAATAAAGGAAACGATCAGTAAGCTGGAAAAACAAATTAATAGTGCGTCCTCCACAGAGATGGTTAACAAAAAATGCAATGCTGGACTTGAGTTTGAACGTGGATAAAGTTCAAGAGGGTATAAAAGATGTCAAGGTCATTTCAGAAATAGGGAAGCTTTCCATGAAGCGCCTCAGTTCGACGGAAAACTCCATGGGCAAATTACCGCCGGCAGTTTGAAGCAGCGGCAAAGCAAACGGATGGAATGCAGGGGAAAGAGCTAGCACTGACACTTGCATTACGTGGAGAAGCGACAAATATTCTACAAACTCTCACCGCCCAAGAACAGGAGGACTATGATCAGCTGATTAAACATCTAGAATTACGATATGGCCACGCCCATTTGGAACACGTATACCACTCCCAGCTGAAAAATCGCTGCCAAAAATCGGGCGAATCCTTACAAGAATTCGAAACTGACATTGCACGCTTGGTTCGTCTCGCATATCCAGCCACACCAGAAAATGTAATGGAGCGACTAGCGGTTCAAGCATTCCTGGATGGACTCCGTGACCAAGAAACCAGACAAGCGTTGACACTAGCCCGTCCAACACATCTCGTAGACGCACTGGCACGCGCTTTAGAATTCGAGGCAGCGAAACAATCTTGCAAAAGCCAGAGTAAAGTCCGAATGATTGAGGAAGACTCACAGGAGCCTGCTTATTTGGAAGCTGCCATAAGGAAAGTGATTAAGGAAGTGTTCCTGAGAAGAGACAGATAAGATGTTGAATTGTGCAAAATTGGACATGCGTAGCAAATGTCCAACATTCGAAAACACGACTCCGATGCAGGAAAACTAAAGAAGGTCGACGAGAAGGGCAATCGTCGGCCTGTGTCCAGCAAGCCCCTGGTTAACAACGCATATGTCGCTATCCTGCAACGACAGAACAGAGGTGTTTTCGTAGACGGTCTCATCAATAACGAGCCTTGCACCATGCTGCTAGATACAGGTGCGACTAGGACAATTCTCGGACCTTCCTTTGCCAGAACACCGGAACGAATTGAACTGACAACTTGAAGCTACGCACAGCAACAGGGGAGCCAGCTACTGTATATGGCGAGCTACCGATTGAAATAATTTTGGGCAGCACTAAAGTGAAACATCAGGCACTTGTAGCGGACATCGAAGACGATGCAATCATCGGAATGGACATCATGAATTCCAGAGGGTTTGAATTGATTTCAAAGACGGCGTCCTACGTGTCAACGGAGAAGAGCTGGTACTTCATGGGAGAAGTGAAGAGTTGATCCGTGTGCTGTTGGCTGAAGATGTAAGCGTACCTGAGAGGGCTGAAACCATTCTGAGGCTCGCCTGGACGGGAGTGCGAGCAGTGGAGACGTGGTGATGTTCGAGCCCAAACTTCATGATGAGAAAATTGACGAGGATTGCACTAGGGAAGACCTTGTTGCGTGCTGACAAATTTGTGCCGGTAAGGGTCATGAATGTCAATTATTTCCAGTGACCTTGAAGAAAGGAACAATTTTGGGGCACTGCCTCGTCAGTTTCATCCGTGATCCGGGGCGTACGAGGTACGATTAGCCAACCCAACAACTTGCCCACAGAACTAGAGAAATTAGTTGCCATCTCTTCCAAAGACATAAAACCAGCCAACAGCCCAAACTAAGAGATTTAGTCAAAAGTACCAAGACATCTTCGATACGGACAAGGAAAAGGGGGTCGAACTAATGTGGTCCAGCACAAGATTGATACTGGGGGTGCCCGACCGATCCGGCAATCAGCAAGAAGACTTCCTCTTGCCAAGAAGGCAGAGGCTGACAAAATAGTCAGCGATATGGGAAAAGAAGGAGTTATCGAACCGTCTGACAGTCCCTGGTCCTCTCCAGTCGTACTGGTGAAGAAAAAGGATGGATCGACACGCTTTTGTGTAGACTATCGCCAACTTAATAATGTCACGAAGAAGGACAGTTACCCTCTCCCGAGAATAGATGACACCTAGACACGTTGGCTGGTTCCACGATTTTCTCGACCCTTGATCTGAAGAGTGGATACTGGCAAGTAGAACTCGCTCAGGAAGATCGAGAAAAGACTGCTTTACCATCGGCTCAGGATTGTGGCAGTTCACCGTTATGCCATTCGGCTCTGTAATGCTCCCGCCACATTCGAAAGATTGATGGAGACAGTGCTGAAGGGACTCTCATGGAACACGTGTCTAGTGTATCTCGACGACATAATTGTGGTCGGCAGATCGTTCGAGGACCACGTGAAAACTTGGAGGAAGTATGCCTGCGACTGAGGAACTCCGGATTGAAGCTGAGCCCTAAGAAATGCCATCTGTTCCAAAAAGAAGTACGATACCTCGGCCACGTTGTCTCTGGGGAAGGAGTAGCAGTGGATGACCAGAAGATCAAAGCTGTTAAGGATTGGCCCATCCCAAAAGACATTCACCAACTTCGAAGTTTCCTTGGTTTATGCACATACTATCGCCGATATGTGCTGGGATTCGCCAACATCGCTAAACCACTGACCAGGCTCACGGAAGGCCAAACAAAGTTCCAGTGGTCCGAAGAATGTCAAGATTCATTCAGGAAGCTGAAAGGAGCTTTGATCAACGCACCTATACTGAGCTATCCCCTACCCAAAGGGAAATTCATTTTGGATACGGACGCCAGCAACGTGGGACTTGGAGCTGTCCTATCTCAGATCCAGGAGGGACAGGAGAAGGTCATTGGTTATTTCAGCAAAACGCTTAGCAAACCAGAGCGCAATTACTGTGTCACCAGGCGAGAGCTGTTAGCTGTTGTAAAGGGAGTGGAACACTTCTACAAGTACGTGTATGGAAGAAGATTCCTGTTGAGAACTGACCATGCAGCTCTCAAATGGCTCTTACAGTTCAAAAATCCTGAGGGTCAAGTAGCACGTTGGATCGAGAGACTCCAAGAATTCGATTTCGAGATCGAACATCGAGCCGGAACTAGCCATAAGAATGCAGATGCCTTGTCGCGAAGACCATGTCCAGATGATTGCTCACATTGCCGACGAGCAGAGAGAAAGAAGCAACACTTTGTAGAACCGCGGCAATGGATGACAACTGGAATGACAGCAAGATCCAGAAAGACCAAGAGAGAGCCCGACCTTGGCTTAGTCGTCAGGTGGAAGAAGGGCAATCGAAGACCATCATGGCAGGAAGTCGCAGGTTACTCGCCGGCTGTTAAGTCCCTATTGGGCACAATGGAACTCTCTTATTCTGGACAATGGGATCCTGAAACGTGTGTTGGAGGGCGATATTGGGGGGGAAGACAGACGCCAAATAATTGTTCCCAGGAACAGAAGAGAGGAAGTGCTGCGGGAAATCCATGATGGAGTCGCCGGAGGACATCTGGGAGTGACGAAGACCCTGCAGAAAGTGAGGCAACGGTTTTACTGGGCCAATTGTCACGCTGACGTCCAGGACTGGTGCAGGCAGTGCGCTGTCTGCGCTGCGGGCCAATGGACCTCGAATACGACCCAAGGCCCCGATGCGTCAGTACCACGTAGGCAGCCCGTTCGAGAGAATCGCCATTGACATCGCCGGCCCGTTTCCCGTATCCGACCACGGGAATCAATACATCCTTGTGGCAATGGACTACTTCAGTAAGTGGGCGGAAGCCTATGCCCCTGCCCAACCAGGAAGCCATCACCGTCGCCGACGTCTTGGTGAAAGAGTGGATATGTCGATTCGGTATTCCAATGGAGCTGCACTCGGATCAAGGCAGAAATTTCGAATCCAACCTTTTCCAAGAAATATGTCTACTGCTGAACATCCGCAAGACAAGAACCACGGCCCTACATCCGCAGTCCGATGGAATGGTGGAACGGATGAACAGGACGATCAACCGCCACTTGTCCAAGGTTGTCTCTGACCATCAAAGAGACTGGGACCAGTATCTTCATTTGTTCCTGGTGGCCTATCGATCCGCAGTACACGAGTCAACCGGTCAAACTCCTGCTAGTATTATAATGGGCCGAGAACTGCGACTGCCTTGTGACCTGAAGTTTGGGATACCGCCAGGACAAGACACTGCGGGAGAGGACTACGTCAGCAAACTTCGGCAGAGAATGGACGACATCCACGAACGAGTCCGGTTGAACATCCAGAGTGCCAGCGATAAAATGAAGAAGACCTATGACATCAAGGCCGACGCTGGAGGATTTAAGGTTGATGACCTGGTTTGGCTGTACAACCCCAAACGTCGTCGTGGACTATCACCAAAGTTGCGGAACTCGTGGAAGGCCCGTATAAGATCGTGAAAAGGATAAACGACCTTGTGTACCGAATCCATAAGCCACCCCGAGGGAAACCAAGGGTCGTCCATTTCAACAGGTTGGCCCCTTACGCTGGAAACCATGACCAAGTTCGCACCCTCAAGCCACCGGAGGATGATATGACGTTCGAGAAGTTTATGTCCTTGTATTCAAACGGGCAGAAAGTTCTACATGGGGTTACTAGAGAGGAGTCACGAGACCTTTCGAGGTGCCTGCTGACTACGCACTAGCGCACTGTGTGGCAGAAGATCTTCGAATGTCCAGGGGCATCGCCGTAGTGTTCTCCAAGAAATTTGGTCAACTCCAAACACTGCGGAGCAGAATCCAGAAGTTGGTGGGTGCTACAGTTGAAGAAAGGCCAGAGAAACATCTACTACCTAGTCACCAAGAGGCATTCCCAAGATAAACCGTCTTATGAAGATGTCTGGAAGAGTCTCACCAAACTAAGAGATACTATGGTGGACCAGAATCTGGTGGATCTAGCAATTCCAAAATTATCCTGTGGTATTGATGGGTTGGACTGGAGAGTCATAAGAAGTATGCTGGAGGCGATATTCAGATCCAGCGGCGTCAGGATTTTGGTTTGTTGTAACCCTCTTCCACGACCGATCATGAAGACCGTGGAGTGTTACTTCCATCGAACTTCACGGTGCAGATATGGGGAGTCATGCAGATATCGTCACACTCCAAGGATGAAATTTCGGGACGAAATGTCTTTAAGAAGGGGGCAATGTAACGAACCTAGGCCGGACCTGTCGCCTCGCGTGTTGCCGTCGACAGCGATGAGATCATCCCCGGAGATGTTCGAGAACAGTCCAGTCGTTCTGCCGCGAAAAACAACGGTCAATCTTGGAAGCAATTGGAACATGCGGGACGCCAACTGGAAGAATTCGAAACATCGAGAATGCTGTATCGGAGATAAATAGGTAGCCCTCAAGATGGCACGGACAGTCTGAACGAGCCCATACCATCGAGCTATACAGTGGCGTAGTAATATAAATTAAGTTGTAGATTAAGTGTTAAATAAATTAGTTAAACCAAGTTAAGTTTATTTACGTTACAATATTCAAAACTTTGTTTTCCAGCTCAATTACTCAAAATGTACGTAGAATGCATCGTTTTTAATCATTGTCCAAGAATAATATAGTTGTGCTGAGAAATACATCGAGTAGAAATTATAACATAGCCAGAAACTGCAGAATAATACTTAAAACTGTGTTTTCCGGACTGCACTATTTGATAACTCCAGCACAATCACTCAAAATTAACATATTACGCATCGTTGTTAATAATTGTCAAGAATTGGTGGAGTTCTGCTGGAAAATACATCGAGTAGAAATTATAACATAGCCAGGAACTGCAGATTAATACATAAAACCATTTAATAACTCTAGCACAATCACTCAAAATAAACGTAGAATGCATCGTTGTTAATCATTGTCCGAAACTTTAATTTCTACACGATGTTTTTTTCCAGCACAACTGTACTATTTCTGAACAAAGATTAGCAACAATGCTGCATACTACGTTCATTTTGAGTGATTGTGCTGGAGTTTGGAGTCCGGAAAACATATGTTTATGTATTAAACTGCAGTTTCCGGCTATGTTATAATTTCTACTCGATGTATTTTCCAGCACAACTTCACTATTTCTGAACAATGATAACCGCAAAGCATTCTCCGTTCATTTCGAGACATCAAGCTGGAGTTATCAAATAGTAGTCACGAAAACGTTTTTTTAAATTAATTTACAGGTTTTGGATCTGTTATAATTTTCATTCAATATATTTTTCAGCGCAACTTTACTATTTTCGTAAATAAATAGTACAGTCACGAAAATGAATTTTCATGTATTAAACAGCTTAGTTCTAACTAGTGAAAAGTAAATAGTACGCATTGCGTCTATAGAACTGGATTCTTTACAGTTACGAATAACAAAGCCTAGGAGGTGGGCTGCTTTAATTATGCTGCAAAAGTTATTTCGCTATCAAATGAGATTTCAAGGTCTTTACATTCAGATATGCGATTGATAGAGATGTTATTAATCGTATAGTTGAATTATACTGCTGAAAAAGTCCTGTTATAAGTCATAATTTTCATTTATTTATAAGTGGTGGGTTATTATAGGTTAGGTTGTTAAGATCGTTTTGTAGTGCTATTGAATCCAAGATATTGTTTATCATTTTATACATCTTAGGATCATCAGCAAATAATTAGCGTGTTCGAGTTTATGGAGTCGCCGATGTCATTTATGAACAGTACAAAAAGTAGGAGGCCTAAATTAGACCCTTGTGGTACACCGGAGGTTGGCGTAAAGCTGAATCTTCTTCCCCTCCTTATTCAACATACAATGTTCTGTTCGAAAGATATAACTGAGATTTTGGAGCCTTCTGCAGAATCCGAAGTAGTTAAGTTTGTTTAGAAGGTGTTGATGGAAACGTTGTCAATGATTGCTAAGGTTTAGTAGGTGATAATGAAAAGTTTCCTGTTATCCAAGGCATTCGACACGAATTGGAAAAAAGTGCATAGTAGGTTGGTGAAAGTAATTTTTTTTATAAACTTATGTTGGCAGTCAGTCAGTCAAGGAGGTTCTGATGTGTTCATAAATGATGGTTGAAGGAATAATTTCATTCAGTTTAGAAAAAACATTAATGAGCCAATTGGTCGGTAGTTTATGACGTCTGATGTCATCCCAGATTAAAGACAGGACATACTCGTAAGTTTTCCATATTTCTGGGAATAATTCGTTCAATATCATTTCATTATATGGTATACATTGGGGACGTAGGAAGTGATCTATGTGTTTCTTTACAGTTTTAGTTGAGATGTTATCGGGTACACAAGTAAATTCATTCTAAATTTTTTTCGAGGCTGCAATTATTTGTTCGGTTGATATTCCAGGTATGTCGAGATTGACTGGGGTTATGTAATGTATCTGCTGAAGGCAAAGCACAGGAGTTAAAGATATCGGCAGGTGTTGACAATGTAATGTTATTAAACGTCATCTCTTTCGGAATACGGGTTTTGTTCTTGAGTTGGTGTACGACCAAAAGTTTTGGAGATTTAATTTTGAATTATTTTTAGAATTAATGATAAACATCCTGTATGCTGTACGTATGTTTTTTTATTACTCTTCTTATGTTTTTATATTTTCTATGATAAAATAAATATTTGCGTTTCCGTTGCATCCTCAGGAGTAGTTTCTCATTTGATCTCTTGTATACCATGGAGATAATTTTTTCGACTTGTTTTTCACCAGAGGAGTACATTCAAAAATAATTGACTGAACTATTTCATTGAAGGTAACACAAGCTGAATTCATGTCATTATAATCTTCCAGAATATCCCAGTTAACATCTGCAACTTCTGGAAGCGGAGATTATTCTCTCTTTCTCATTATGACTTGTTGTTGATGATTCTTTAGAAACGATATCGTCAAGATATGCCCATCAAAAAATATTTTCGTTAGATCTGGGGACCTACTATGCCATTTAGTGGAACCATTTCTTCCAATCCATTGAAGTGGGAAAATATCATTCGGGTGTCCCCTTACTGCACTACTATCAGGAATATTTGCCCATAATTTCGGTAGATTGTTTTCCAAAAAATGAAGATAGATCACACCAGACAAATTACCATAAAAGAAATTTGGCCCCATCATATGTATAATAAAGATGTACATGATTCAAATAACCACATACGAATACCAAAACACCCCGTTTTTGAGTACATTTTTGAATTTCGTTCTTATTGATTAATAAAGCGTAAACGGTTACCAATAGACATAGAGATATATCTACAAAAAATGATTTTTTTAATTCAATGGGAGGGGCTATATGGTGTTCCATTCGAAAAACATCAATCCCATAGAAAATCTCTCTATTGAATACACACGAACTGCCACTAAACTGTATGAAGTACGCTCATTTGATAAAACGACTCGTACGCCACCTATTGTGGAATGGTTGTACAAATTCAGAATAATTTCGCGGGCGTACGCACAACTCACGCAAGCGGATGAATACGCATACGGGACAAACAAAAATACTAATGGAAACCTCATACAAACTTTCACCCCTTTAGGGCTTGAATTTTTAAAAGCACTGAAATATGTACTTCTTTTTTGTAACAACGGCCTCAATTACCAATTTTGATGACCCTAACTTGAAAACTAACGCAACCCCTATACAAATTGAAAAGGAAACATTCTCAATTGAATATTGATAGAAATATTTTTCTGTGAATTGAAAAATCCACGATTAAAATGAAGTCTTTTTTTATGAATTTCTAACAGAAAACAACTACGTCCCCGGCTAAAGCCACGCTGGACATTGAACTACATCTGATAGATATTCTGAAAAGGCCCTAACTCAAAAGAAGAAATCTGAAATTGAGAATTTGCATTTTCATTCAGATAGTTTTTTGATTTTCTATTCCAGTCTTGATTAGGAACTCATAAAGATGAATGAGGCAAACTTCCACACCTCATTTCACACCTTCAAGGATTTGATTTCTGAAACCACCAAAACACATTTTACTTTATTCATAACAAATACGTCAAATACCAATATTTCTGGCCCCTACTTGAAAACTATCAGAATCCGTATATAACACCTCAAACATAATTTTTTATGACCTCAACTCAAGAACTAACGGTCCTCCTATACACATTTTCAACCCCCCATTTCAACCATTTTGAGGTTGAATTTTCAAAAAATCCTAACATTAGTGTTCATTAATGGAAGAAAAGCCCAAATGCCCAATTTCCATTATTCTTTTCAACCCCCTTTCCACCTCTTTGGGGATGAAATATATCGGTATCCCGTTATCCGGTTTGGCTGGCATAATCGATTTGACAGTGAGAGAAATGCTTTGTGACGATTATTACAAATTCATTAACCGCTTTTTACTCCTTCACGGACGGAATTTCCATATGAAGTTTGAGACGATGTATTCATTTGTAACAGAGAGCCAAAACATCAATTTCCATGACCCTTACTTGAAAACTAACGGAAACCCCCAGAAAATGTTCACCCCCTATTTCACCTCTTCAGGTGTGCAATTTCTGAAAACACTGACAGATATATTTCCTTCAAAAATTGCACACTGTAGTTTACCTACTGATGATGATAACTTAGTTATCGAAATGCGCATATAGGTATGAAGTGAGTAAGTGTGGTTCAGGATTGAATTCTCCAAAACCCTGTCATATGTAATCTTTGATTGGGAAGGAAAGCCCAAATATCAATTTCTAGGACTCTAACTTCAAAATTAATAATACTTCTACTTCCACCCACTTATCACCCCTTTAGGGATAGAATATCATCTTTGTGGTTATTTATGTCATACTAGGAATAGGCTGTCAAAATTTCAGTTATTTAGTTCTAGCGGTTTGGACTGGGCATGGAGATAGTCAGTCAAGACATTATATATGTATAGCTGGTACCCGCGGAATGTAGATTAATTGTTAGATCTCCGGTTCCCGTCATCAGAGCAAAATAAAATACATACCAGTTTTTCAGTCTATTAGTATGCTCTCAAACACTGAATCAAAATCGGTTCAATAGTTTCTGCATGATGCTCGAACAAACAACAGAAAATTACAATTTTATAATAGTATAGAAGATAGATGTACGAAGACGGCAGAGTGAGGTAAGGAAATCGGGAATCCTCTTCATCGCCAGAATATCTATTTCATTTCTCAAGTCTTTGATTTTTGATCTTTGTCCAATGATTTCCATGAGAAATCATGACCGCTGTCATGACGAACTAAAGAAAGTTTTTTAATTTTCCTCTTTCTTCAAATACTGCATTGAATGAATTAATTTTAATGTGAATTGAGAGGGATATTATAAACAATCAATTTTTCCCAAGTCTACAAAACATATCAAAACGAATAACATAAAATAAAAATAATAAATCATTGATGTCACTTTCCATTTTCAAAAGTATCAGTGATTCCTAACAGTTCATCTGCATCTGCCATCGTAATCTATTTTTCAAAAACAATTGAAAAATGTCCTGGTACTATACGGTTTATACAAAAATTGGTATATAAAAAAAAGGACCTAGTACATCCATTTTGTGAATAGCATTGTTAACTGAACTCATATATGACAAAAAAACCTATATACACTTCGGTACAAATTTGGTCCAAATGTACAAAAATGTCCCGGTACTAACCGTTAGTCATATATATATATATATATATATATATATATATAATATTAATACACACACATATACACCAATACACATTCTTTATATTAAATAAATTAATTTTTAATATATATATATATATATATATATATATATATATATATATATATATATATATATATATATATATATATATATAGTTGTACACGATATCCTGGGAAGCGCACCAAATGAACGGGTCGCTCTTGAACCCGCACTTTCCAGAATGACATCATCCCATCATTTTCCGTCGAAGCACACTTAGAGGGGTAACAATTCTCAATACTTAAAAATGTGTATCCTCCTTTCTAACGTCAATTATCCTTTCATTACGCGTAAATCCCACACGTATATTGCCTTTATTGAAACGGCCTTTGTGTGGCCCGGCGGTGTTGCCTCTACTGCCTCGCGCGTTCCTGAATACGAAATATTTAATAGGGATTTCACATCAGTGAGCGTGCCGTGACTTGCAGAAATGTTCAGCAGAGGCGATGGCACTTCAAAATTATAACTTGAGAAGAATAAAAAAGGTGAGTACCTAATTCAGTATAATGTTTATGTTCACTAATACGCGACTTGCCTTGAAATTTAATATATTTTTTTGTATTATCAGGTTAATTATCGTATGAGTAAACCCGATAGCTCCAAAAATTAGGATTTTTCGTCAGGTTCAGGTGACGAAGTTAAATTTTCCGACCTGAGTAGCTGCTAGACGAGTTATACCGAAAAATAAAATGATCCCGGTTATATGGAAATATCTGCAGAGAAATTAAGACATATTCCAAATTTTTCAGGTCGATCAGTAGTCTCATACCATGAAACATCGAGTGAGATATCGACTTTCTCAGCTTCAGAAGAATATAATTCTGGATCAGGAAAACTCTCGTATCTGGAGAAAGTATGTAAGAATTATGAAGTTTCTCATATAAACTTTGCCAGTTTTCTAACATTCACTTACAATAAACGCCCCGACCAAAGAGCTGAAATTTTCCTATGTTCAAAAATAACCACCTTCACTGAAATGGGGGAGAAAGGATGTGAATGTTTTGAAGTAAGAATCAGGAAAGTTGGTAATTGGGCTTTTCTTTTCAAATAAAAAAATTAAATTTTCAGGGTTTTTGGAAGTTCAACCATAAAGAGAAATGGGGGTTGAAAGTTTGTATAGGAGTACCGTTAGTTTTTTCAAGTTGAGTTCATAAAAATCGGTGTTCTAGATCTTTGTTACAAATACATAAATACGTGTTTCAGTGTTTTTGGAAATTCAACCCCTGAGGGGTGATATAGGAGGTTAAATGGGTTGGAAATTTCTATGGGGGTATCGTTAGTTTTCATTAAGATCATAAAAATTGAATTTGAGGTCTTTGTTACAAATGAAGAAATCCATATTTCAGTATTCAGTGTATGGGTGAATAAGCACTCCCAAGTATGCAATGAAAATGAACGAATATCAAAGCAGTTCTACGAGAAATTATATTTTTATCTTCAAAACTCCAAATAGCCTAATGAAATTCGATTGATTTGTTGAAAATATAAACAGGATGTTCATAAAATCAGATGTGGAATCATCTGCGACTGAAAGATAAACTTTAGTCACTATCTTCCATCGTCAAGATAACCTCTTGTGGGGTATTCATGTTGAAAAGGGAAACATTCTCAATTGAATATTGATAGAAAGATTTTTCTGTGAATTGAAAAATCCACGATTGAAATGAAGTTATTTTTTTTTTTTTTTTTGTGAATGTCTAACAGAAAACAACTACTTCCCCGGCTAAAGCCACGCTGGACATTGAACTACATCTGATAGATACTCTGAAAAGGCCCTAACTCAAAAGAAAAAATCTGAAATTGAAAATTTGCATTTTCATTCAGATAGTTATTTGATTTTCTATTCCAGTCTTAATTTAGAACTCATAAAGATGAATGAGGCAAAAAAAAAGGAACATTGAACACAAATATTCGTAACATATTCTCAAATTAATTGTTGGAAAGGAAGATTGATCAAAGATAACTTTGGAATGGCCACATTGGTCAAGGGTTACTCAAGATCACACAATTCACAAAAGTAGGAAAAATATTCATTTTTATAACAGACAAAAGTCTTGAAATCAAAACGAGGAATTTATTCATGGCAATCTCTATCTCGGTAGGAAATTACAGTGTTCAGAATCTATAGAACAAATAATTTTTCATACTGTCCATGAACCAACATTTCTGATAATTATATCTCGCGAACTCCAATATTTTGTAATAGTCGGATATTTAGTAGAATACCACTGGAGTGCTGAACTATCCAGTCTGGCTCTCAAGGATCTAAATGAAAAACATTGGGAAAAACCGCAAATTATTTCCGCTTACTAATGAAGTTATGCAATTTCAGAAATCATCAATGGCTGGTGCTGACAAAGCAAGCGATGATATGAAAAAAATATATTCAAGATGCATACAGAAAGTTTTCTGAGTGCGTGTTGGCTTCAACCTTATTACTCAATAGAAACCGCAATGGATAAATTCAATATTTGAAGCTGGAAACATATAATAGTAAACTACTACAAAATAATCAGAACAAATTCTTGGAACACTATCAGAATCGAAAAAATTCTGTCGAAACTTCAAGCGAGTAATTACAGGTGGTGAAGGTAGTAAACCAGTAGCGATATCATTCCCAACTGTAATTCAAAATCTTATCAAAACATTGCTGAACATTGGAACAAAATGTGTTGTTGAAACAACATCAGTATTTGTTTGCAAACCCAAAAACGGAAAACCGCTGGCCAAGAGGATATCATATTTTAAAATAATTGGCAGGTAGGTCTGGAGTGAATAATAAAGAATTATTCACTTCAACTAGACTGCGAAAACAAATAGCCATAGTTTTATAAATAATGGGTATCACCGAAGCCGAAATGGGACAATTTGCCAATTTTATGGGTCACAAAATGAAGACTCAAGAGGGTACAGGTAGCCATTCAAATCACTGTTTTTTGTTCTTCGAAATTTTATTTGTTTGGTTTTCAACTTCTCCATTGTTTGTTGTTATTCAAAAATGAATAAAAAAATCATTGATGTGAATAATCACAATTCATTCGGTTGAAACGACATTTTCAAATCAAAATTTCTCATTTTTTGAACAAGCAAATGGATTTCATCGTGAACTTACACTAAAGTCTTTTGGTAACTGGAAAATTTGTTTTTCGATTTTCAAATGTATTTTCCACAAAATGAAGAAAAGAGATAATTTTATGATATGTAAATGTATTGACTTTGGATGAATGTTACGAGACAAACAATGATAAGACTCATTTGGAATCCCTACGAAATCTTTTAACGATACCATGTTGTTAAAGATTTCAGGTTACCCCTGGACATTTATCAGACGGCAAAAGTTTCGGAATTACTTCTTGCTATAAACAACTGCAAAGGAGCTCTTTACAAAGGGAAAACCCTCGATGAATATAATTTTCGGATAACGTAGAGTCAGATAATTCCGATTCTTTAGGAAAAACAAACTGAAATACTAACGGGTGAAACTCTAATTGCACGTTTCTGTAATTTCACGACTGAAACTAATGCTAATGCAGTACCAGGAACATCCAATTCAACATATCCGAATGAAAGCAACGAAGACAATTTGAGTTCCCTTGAGGATACTCCAGATAATATATATTTCAGTGGACATGATAGATATTTGAGGATTGAGTGTGGTTGTATTATTCTGTTATCAGAAAAGACATGGTATTTTATCGAATATTAAGGGAAAATGAAAATTATTCCTTATATCCTAGATTAACATTCTCAAAGTGTGTACCATTTGGAATTTTTTTTAGGTTTTCGATCTATATGAGAATATCCTTAATTTGTCTCGAATGTTTTTTCATTAATGATAAAATTGGAATCAAATTAAAAAATAGTTATAGCTTCTGCTTTTTGATATTATCGATGTACCCGGAAAACTTCCAGAATCATTCAGTCAGTGTATCATATACATCACATCAATATTTGATAAACAATGTTCGAATTGCCTTCTGATATTTTGATGGAACTATCCTGCATTCATATTAAAACATCCTGAAGAAGTAATTCACTTGCCTGCAATCGATTTACTAGCAATGTTTCGAAGAAAAAATACGTGTTTGGTTTCATGAAATTCGTTGATCTGCTGTTTTGAACTCGTTGAGTTTATATTATGATATAACTTTAAATTTTCTCTTTTCTCTCTTGTTACAGTCAGTTTTGTTCTGAAATATTTAAGGAAAATCAACTGTAAATAACTGACAAAAAATATTTTCTTGCTATATTTTCCAATACAGAATACCAAAACGTCGTAACGAATTAGGAATTTTAATTTTTTTCCTGGGGGAGGGAAAACTTAGGAAATGTGAGTTATATTACTTTAACTCATCCAAAAACATTCAGGCGTTATGTACTATGTTGTTATTATCAGATCTTCTCTGTGAATAATTTCATGGAACTTATGTTGAAATCATCCATTTTACCAAGTTTTTATAAAATCGATTTCTTGTCTGTCTGATGTCTGTTCGGTACAATTTTAAATCGTACTGAAAAGAGAATGAAATGATTTTTTCTAGCCCCAAACAGATTTATAAGCACTGACAGATTATTTTGAAAATTTGTGATTGTGAATTTTCAATAGCTATGAAAATACTTGTAAGATTTGAAAAGGAAAACGTGGGGCGCATGTAATAGATAATAGTATGGAGTGTAAGGAGTAACTGTCGTTGAGAAAAGTCACAGAACAGTTCATATAATTTAAAGTGCAATAAAATTGTAAGAGATTTAGGAGAACTATTCATGCATCAATTATCTTTTTCATGCGCCCCACGTTTTTCGTTTTAAATCCTAAAAGTCTCATTTCTCTTCCTTTATCATTGTGTCGAAACCCCAAGAAAACCGAGAAAGGAAATGAAGCGAATGGACAGAAGAGCAAAAAATAAAGACTATTGCTTTTTTCAAAGATCATATTGATCATAAAAGAGCTCCAAAGAAACATGAGATCGAAAATGCAAAACAAAGGACTTTTCAAGGGAAAAAGTTGGATAACCGTCAAAGCATATGTGTACAACTATTATAAACAAAAATGAGTTACTCGCCATTTTTTTTTGGGAATTATGAATCAATGTGCTTCCGTTCCATTTTATAACAAATCTGATGAATTTTCATTGAATATTTTATTTCATTCTGAATGGTTTTTATAATGTTAAATTCAATAAATGTGTTTTTATCATGAATGTGTTTTTTATTCAGGTGACTCCCCCATTTCCTAACTTCAAATCAGTTTTTCCACTGTGTGTACAATATTGAGAAAAACAATACTAACAAAATTTAAATTTGCAAGAAGATAGTGCTACCACCAAAAACTACCATTGGTGTTTGATATCGCATCAAAAATTCTTCTTGAAAAAGTATATGATAAGAAAAAGCATTTCATTCAACTCGAAAACTCATTTCATATAAGATTTTTGCTCGAAAATTATCTGTGCTAATTGTTTTTTCTTTCTATACTACAGGAATGAACCCATTCAAGGGAGTTCAAGTAAGAAAAAAATATTGAATGATCTAACAATAGAGCCAAATTCTGAAAGTCAATGAAGTAGTTTCTTTAAGCAACGGGTAATAGAGTGTGATATATAATTATTTTTTTCAATAAGGTTTTCCATTATCATTCGGAAAATGATTCCGAGGAAAAAAACTATTTTTTCGATAATTTCAAGTTTTACTCCCAAACGAATATATATCTCCAAAATTTTGCAATAAAATATCAATCGATGAAAAATTCTCTGACAAAGGACCCTGCACTTTTTATATGTGAAGTGGCCACTGGTCAAATTTTCTGAAACTTTGGTACGTTGTTGTACTCGACCTAGTTACCAAAAGTGTCAATAGGCGCAACTCAATCCTATGACCAGTTTCCTAGATACGGGGTGTTAAAGTTGAAAACTGCCCAGTTTTCCAGATTTTTTCCTTTAATTTACGAGATAGATTGAATTTCTGTTGCATACACACGTTCACTACATGTTTAAGTAATACATTAGTAAATACGTACAATCAAAAATATTTATATTTGCAGGGTGATTCACAAATGTATGACGGTAGTTTTTTGCAAAATCTCACTTTCTCTACTGTGACGTCAGGGAAGCATATTTTTGAAATGTTTTTCTCGATATAGTATTTTGACGAGAAAATATTGCACAGTACACATTTCTTATACATAGAGAGAATCACTAGACAAATTTTGTTATTTTTAGGATTAATTCAAAACTCTGTATTTATGGATTGATTTTTGGGAAAGGTAATACCACAAACATATGTATCTCCAATCTCCAAAATATTCAAGGTGGTTTATTCATAGGAAATTATTCTATTTTGAGAAAAGTACAAAAACCATGAACAACTTGTATTCTAAAATTTCTCTGGTCAAATGTAACTATTTTCCCACTATGAAATGATTTTTATAACATCTTGAGATGTATGAATTCAACATCCGTTACTATAACCAGTTTTCGAGATACAAGGCGTTGAATAATTACGATTTTATCAGTTTTTTCTTCAAAAAAAGCTGGATTGATTTTATGTTGCGCTTATGAGTTAATATAAGTTTTGGTTAGATGTACATGGAAAGGTTCAGCTAAAAATATTTACTGTTACAGGGTTATTCACGAATAAATCACAATAGGTTTTTGCAAACACTCAATAATTCTACAGTTCCGTCACCGAGAAATTATTCCATAAGTTTACAATTTGGAGTTAAAAGATTCCGCTATGATTACTTTTCATACAGGGTGAGCCATACAGCCTACCATACCAAAAATAATTAGGCTTTAAATTAAAAAGAATTTTTTAGAGAAATTATTCCATGAAGATTTCATGAGCGGTGCTTCTGTTTGGACTCCGTTGATTTGTCGTTTTCTACCAAGTGTTGTTCATCTTTGCACTTCTCCACCGTACTGATGAGGGCCGAGAGCCCGAAACACGTGTCTTCGGTTAACACTTTTCTCTGAGGGCTATGTCCATTAAATTCCTTCCATTTTGTTTTAAACAGTCCCCTCGATATTACTCCCCTTCATATATATATATATATATATATATATATATATATATATATATATATATATGAGAGAGAAATTCTTTGGGACAGCAGCAAACGCAAATGTACTCTTATAACATTATATTTCCAATATTTCGACAATAAATATTGTCATCATCAGGGAGCTACAAAGGTGAAACTACTATAGTATGTTGATAATTATAAAAATAAACTTTACTTACAATGGTAGTGAGAATGGTCGTTTTTCGGTGAAATACAAAAAGATGTAAAAGACAGCATTAAAACATGTAAAAACATGGAGCAACAATTAGATTTATGGAATAATATTTGTAACATAAAACATTACTGGTAAATTTATTAAAAGCCGAAAACTATTGTGGTGAACTTTCTTTGGTTATGAATGTGAAAAGTGAGGGAAAATAACAGCATCGAGGTTGGAATTTAACATAACCTAAAATGTCAACGTCAAAAATTGTACAATTTTTAAGAAGAAGAAGAGACATTTGGTCTAAGCTGTCCAAATGAAAGTGGAAAACATCAATTGCAATTACTACTGAAGATGAGATTTTCTAATGGTAAAATTGGATGAATATATTTATTAGTTATTAATTATTACAAAACTTTCATGTTAGTTTGTATTAACTAGAAAAGGAAAATGAATTATTATTGAGAGCATTCGGGTTCTTGTCCAAGATTAATAGATAAGAATAGATCTCACTTAAATGATTGAGATCTGTTTTTTTTAAAATTTTTTAAAAAACCATTTCCAAGAAATTGGTTGGAAAGGTTTTTTCTTTCTTATGTTAAATTCCAACCTCGATGCTGTTATTTTCCCTCACTTTTCACATTCATAACCAAAGAAAGTTCACCACAATGGTTTTCGGCTTTTAATAAATTTACCAGTAATGTTTTATGTTACAAATATTATTCCATAAATCTAATTGTTGCTCCATGTTTTTACATGTTTTAATGCTGTCTTTTACATCTTTTTGTATTTCACCGAAAAACGACCATTCTCACTAACATTGTAAGTAAAGTTTATTTTTATAATTATCAACATACTATAGTAGTTTCACCTTTGTAGCTCCCTGATGATGACAATATTCATTGTCGAAATATTGGAAATATAATGTTATAAGAGTACATTTGCGTTTGCTGCTGTCCCAAAGAATTTCTCAGACTGTCTCCTAACTAGTCAGCAAAGACTACCTCTCCTCTTTCTTTTTATATATATATATATATATATATATATATATATATATATATATATATATATATATATATATATATATATATATATATATATATATATATATATATATATATATCTTTTTCCCATATAATTGTTTTTCAAGTTTTTATACACGGGGCCAACAATTTTTTTTATTTTGGCATCGACTACTATTGTCATCAGCCCTTGTGTCTTAGTGTTTGTTACTAGCTCCATACGCCACCGTAGAAGCAGCACTGTTAATTTGTATGCACCAGTGAACCATCGAGTGACATCCTCAGTCCGACATCAAGATTAATAATTTAAACTCGCAATTTTATATGAAAAATCTCGCTTATCAAACTCGAGTATCAAACCTGGGATCTTTCGAGCCAGATGAGCGTTTACCCACTGCGCTATCACCCCCAAAAAGATGATAATTATCCATCTTCTTGTGTAGGTATAATTCAAATACTGAGTACCTTTTTTGTATAGGTGGGTACTTCACAAAATACTTGTAGAGCGAGTTATATACTAGGTACATTGAAAAGTATAAATCTTATAATAGCAGTAAAAATATTTATTTAAGATGATCTACGCATGCAAGAATTGAACCAAAGGTACAAGCGTATATCCCAACAACTATCAGAAAAATTAAGTCAACCGTTTAACTCATTTCCACACCACCACAAAGTTAGATGTTTTGGTGCGTATTTTTTTATAGTGGTTTTCCAAGTATATTCCACAACGTTTATTTGATAGTATTCAAACTTAGGGTAAATCATAAATCTCTACCAATTACGTTTCTGATTAAACTAGTCGATTCAAATGAAATGGCGCCTCTGTCTTTAAACAACTTCTTGTATGTAAGATGCCGCTAAATAAATAAGGTATCGTCAATTTTTTGAAATGATTTCGCTTACAATTCAACCCAAAAAAGATTTTAATTCCAATAAGGAAAATTTTGGATCTTTGTCCAGCATTTGTTATGATCCTCATGGATTTTGAATATTTTTAGTCATAAATCTCCTTGTATACCCCACAGCTCATGGTTATGCATATAATATATTAGATAAATTCCTTGAAATCGATTGTCTATCGATGTCTATTTTTACAGCATTAACTTGGATCTAATTTTTTGTTCATATCGAAGTGGGCTTATGTCATAAGACATCTTACAAAGTGTCACATTGTGCGACATTTGTCTTGTGTATTTTCGACAATACATCTTGTGGTTTTCAAAGTTATTTTCGTCGAGTTAATTAATATTTTGGTGAGATTTTTTTATTTGTTGTTTTTGTTGTTACAAAATGGCGTTCGCAAATAGGATAAGTTGTAACGTATCTAAAAGACCGTTTCCACCTAGACAGTTGATTCGCTTAAACCAACCAGAAAATACTGATGTTTTGCAAGTTGCTTCTTTCAGAAGGCACGCTACTAGATTTTCTCCAATAGATGTAAATGAAAATACAAAATTTCCCTAAATTGTTCCAATGCTGTGAGAGGTGAACTTAATCAAATACTAATTAATCCGAACTGTCTACGTTTTAATGTGCTTTCCCCAGCTCGAAGGCATTCTTGCATAATATGTAATGCCCAAGAAAACCTACATAGAATGTCTCTAGAATGTAGAGTTGATGTGTTTGTTGTTCCTGACATTTATACAGTGCTAGTCAAAAGTCCCCTCCCCCCCTCGTATCTTTTGAACGGGTATACTTATAATAATGAAATTTGGAGGGTGGAAATAAACGGATGTAGGCTTCTCAACTGGTCATAACAGGTGACGCCATAGTCATAAATGACGTCACAAGGCCACTGTGACCAATAATTTTAAATGGGACCCTATGGCAAGTGACAGCTCGTTTGAAAGGTATTGAAAATACCTATTCAGTCATACCAATTTTGTTTGGGTTTCGGCTGATTTTGATTGATAAATTGAAGAAATACGAAAATTATAGTTTCGCATTTAATTAATAAAGATTTTAAAGTACGCCTCTGGTTAATTGTCAAAAAGGTTGACGTTTTTGAATTCTCTACTTGTCAAAAGTGTTTATACCTTGAAAATTTACCTAAGCTATTGTTTAACGAGACGTTTAAGTGTTTACATAGGCAAATGGTACGTACTGTAGCCGACAAAGTAGCAGCTATCTTAATAATTGGTGAATGTAGAAACAATTTCCATGCAGCGGAACGACTGTTTAATGAGAGGTACCCGATCGCCCTATATCGAGGGTTTATTTGGGGGAGCTTCTTCGGAAGTTTGAAGCATCAGGTAGTTTTCAAGATGCCAAACGATCTGGTCGACCAACAATTAGTGATGACAAAAAATTGACATAATTGGAGAAATGGTAGTAACCCTACTTTTTCCACAGCCCGAGTTGCGTCTATCTGTGAAGTCAGTCAAAGGACAGTACATAGGGTGTTGGCTAAAACAAATTTCATCCATACAATTAAAAATGGTGCACCAACTTTCAGATGATGACCCTGACCGAAGACTAGAATTCTGTGGAACTATGTCCAATAAAATGAACCAACAACCAGGCTACATACAGACAATTTGTTTTAGTGACGAAAGTACTTTCTTTCTCAATGGAATGTTAACACTCAAAATGTGAGGTATTGGATGACACAAATCCTCACATCTTTCGTGAAAACATACTCAATTTCAGAAAAGTAAATGTTTGGGCAGGTATTTTGGGAAACCACATAGTTGGGCCTCTTTTCTCAATGCTAACTAACCGGTGAATTGTATCTGGAGATGTTACAAAATGATATTGAGGCGTTAATTCTTGAAATTCTAGAAGATAATCCAGATGAATTCGACAACTTGGAAATAACGTTTCAACAAGATGGTGCTCCTGCACACTATTACGTGCAGTAAGACGTTACCTAGATGAAGAATATCGTGGTAGATGGTTTGGGACGACGAGGTTCGATCGAATGGCCAGCTCGGTCACCGGACCTTACACCATTAGATTTTTTTCTATGGGGGTAGTTGAAATCTAAGGTTTACGCTACAGCACCTGACAGTATTGCCATTCTGAAACAACGAATTGTTGAAGAATGTAGGGCAATTTCCGCTGACACACTGGGACGAGTACGACAAGAGTTTAGCAATAGGATGCATTACTGCCAGGAAGTAGATGGAGCACATTTTGAACACTTATTATAAGAACTGGTTCTTAAATCTTTATTAATTAAATGCGAAACTATAATTTTCGTATTTCTTCAATTTATCAATCAAAATCAGCCGAAACCCAAACAAAATTGGTATGACTGAATAGGTATTTTCAATACCTTTCAAACGAGCTGTCACTTGCCATAGGGTCCCATTCAAAATTATTGGTAACAGTGGCCTTGTGACGTCATTTATGACTATTGCGTCACCTGTTATGACCAGTTGAGAAGCCTACATCCGTTTATTTCCACCCTCCAAATTTCATTATTATAAGTATACCCGTTCAAAAGATACGAGGGGGGGAGGGGACTTTTGACTAGCACTGTATACCTGACTTCTTGAGAATATGTGATCATCATCTTGACAATAATGGTTTGGTGTTACCAGATTCAATACGAGGTTTACGTTTTGTTAACAAACCATATTTTGTACCAATCCTTCAAAGATTTATATTTTGCTCAAGGATTCAAGCGAATGCTAATTACAAAAATAATAATTGGGAAAGCACAGAAAGTTTTACGGAAGACGAATTCAAAACTTTAACGTCGAAAAATCAATAAAAAGCATTTGCGCACATTTTTAATGAAATTGAGACATGGGATAACTGATAAATTTTTAAAGATTCTTCTCAACTATCCTTCCAGACAAGCTGTGAGCCTAACAATTTCAAATGTTCGGTTATCACTTCTCAGGCGGTTTGTACCGAATAATATCGGTTTTAATGCCATTACAAGAGAACATTTCATAGCTAGACATATATCAATCAGTTGTACAATCCTACCCCCCAATCTGCCAAAAGCAATAGTGTACTTACAATAAAATAGATAAAAGTAGTAACTTTAGAATATTACGTCAATCTTACTGTTTCTACAAAAAAGAGCATCTCGTGAAACAAATAATAGTCTCTCCCGATGGTTACATATTAGAAGTACGTGGACCATATTTTTCGGATGCATCTATTAACGCTGCAGCGATTTGAACCATGCGACATCGTGATAGTCGATAGAGGCTATAGATATTCTATAGACACATTTGAAAATCTTGGTATTCAATAATTCATGCCAAGTTTCCTTCCACCGCACCAAAAACAATCTCGTGATAGTCGATAGAGGCTATAATTATCCGACTATTCAAGGTTAATAAATCTTAGAATGGCAATGATGAATTAAAGCCAAAACTCGAGATAAACTGATCTCACGAATGAGCGTTTACATGGCTTATTACAAAGATAAAACTGACTATTTCATCCTTGTGTAGAATAATTCAACACCTGATGCCTATTTGAATGCGGGGATCAAATATCGTAAATTGCATCGTGTTAAAATATAAATCTTTACTGGCAGAAATGTCATTAAGATGATCTTATGAGAGAACATGTTGACCAATTGTACAAGGTATATCAACAAAATCAACAGGGAAAATTCAAACCTATTTCCCACATTAGATTTTGGGCATTTATTAAGATTCTTTCAAGTATATTACCACAACGTTTGATTAGATTCGAACAGAAATATAAATCTTAACCAACTTATTGGTTTCTATTAAATTTATTCTAAAGGCGTTTGTCAACAACTTCTGTGGACCCAAAAAAAGGTACGCATTTTGATGTTATAACAACAACCAAAAGAATCTTTAATCCAATAAAGGATTGTCCACATTTGTTATGATCTAGTTTAAATTTCAAACCTGGAACAGTTGGAGCAATACATAGATAATCCTTGAAATCGTTGTCTAGTAAAATTTTTGGTTAATTTGCTATCGGTATGCTAGACATCACAAATATTTTTTTTTGTATTTTAAATACATCTTTTTTCCAAATTTTCTGCAAAGTTTAATTATTTTTGCGTGAGATTTTATTTGTGTTTGTTGTTAAAAAGGGTTCGCAAATAGGGATAAGTTGAACTTTAAAAACCTTTACAGAATTGATTCGCTTAAACCTCAGAAATCTGATGTTTACTTGTTTCTAAAGCACTCTTTTTAATATGTAAATGAAAATCCAAATTTTAATTGTTGCAATGCGGGGTTTTAAATATCAACTCTTCCTAACTGCTGCTTTTAGATGTGCTCTCCCATCTTAAGGCATTCTCATAAGGTCTCCAAACCTAATTTTCCAATAGTTCTTTGGGACTTTATATACCTGACTTCTGAGTATGTACTCTCTCAAATTTTGGTGAAGATTCAAGGTTTACTTCTTGCTAACAAACATATTTCTGTACCAATCCTTCAATTTATATTTTCTCAAAAAAATGCTTAATTACGAAATAACTAATTGGGAAACACTAAAAATTTACGGAGCGAAATTCTAAATTTAACGTGAAAAGTCAATAAAGCGTTCATAATTTTTCTGAAATTTGCACTGATAACTTGTAATTTTAAAGATTCTTCTCAACTATCGCTTGAGACCCAATGCCAACAATTTCAAATGTTCTGTTATCACTTTAGGAGGTTTAGCTCGAATAATAAGTTTTAATGCCATTACAAGAGAACATTTCATAGCTAGACATATATCAATCTAATACGAAAATGGATTATTATCTTCTTATTATCATCTTTGTTGCCACGTTTATAAACACTTGTCGATTACTTATATCGGACAAAGATATATATATTTGGTAGGTAATTATAATTAAATCACCTTGTATATTTAAAATTCTTACGTATACCTGATGTAATGTTATAAAGTTACTCAAAAGTCACTAGAAAAGTTCTAATTATTTTCGGTAGCGTTGGCTGTATGGCTCACCCTGTATGAAAAGTAATCATCTTTTGGACTCAAAATTGTAAACGACTAGGTATTAACTTCATGGAATAATTTCTCTGAGACGGAAACTGTAGAATTATTGAGTGTTTGCAAAAACCTATTGTGATTTATTCGTGGATAACCCTGTAACAGTATATATTTTTAGCTGAGCCTTTCCAAGTACATCTAACCAAAACTTATATTAAACTCATAAGCGCAACATTAAATCAATCCAGCTTTTTTTGAAGAAAAAACTGATAAAATCAGTAAATCTTCACTTTAACGCCCTGTATCTCGAAAACTGGTCATAATATTGGATGTGGAATTCATACCTCTAAAGATGTTATAATAATCATCATATAGTGAGAAAATAGTTACATTTGACCAGGGAAATTTTAGAATACAGGTTGTTCATGGTTTTTGTACTTTTCTCAAAATAAAATACCTTCCTATAAATAAACCACCTTGAATATTTTGGTGATTAGAGACACACATGGTATTACCTATCCCAAAAATCAAACCATTAATACAAGGTTTTGAAATAATCCTAAAAAAAAAATGTTGTCTAGTGGTTCTCCCTATGAAACACCCTGTATAAGAAATGTGTGCTGTGCGATATTTACTCGTCAAAATACTATATCGAGGAGAATCTTTCGAAAATATGCTTTCCTGACGTCACAGTAGAGAAAGTGAGATTTTGCAAAAAACTACCGTCATACATTTGTGAATCACCCTACAAATATAATTTTTTTTAATTGTACGTATTTACTAATGTATTACTGAAACATGTAGTAAACGTGTGTATACAACTGAAATTCAATCTATCTCGTAAGTTGAAGAAAAAAAAATCCGGAAAACTGGTCAATTTTCAACTTTAACACCCCGTTTCTAGGAAACTAGTCATAGGATTGAGTTGCGCCTATTGACACTTTTGGTTACTAGTCCGCGTACGACAACTTACCAAAGTTTCAGAAAATTTGACGGGTCGCCACTTTACATATAAAAAGTGCAGGGTCATTTGAGAATAAACAAAAATGTGTAGGTGCCTCCATCAGAAACTGAAATATTCAACTCCTCTACAAAGAAACATACATATCAGTGTTTCAGGTCCGAGTTTTTTCAATGGTACCTATATGGTACCACTAAAAATTCAATCAGATCTTTGAACTATCAACAAAAATATGAATAATGCAGAGTTATTCCTTCGATATTGTCAATGTTGCCGATTTCTATGATAAAAAATGGAAATTAATGAACCGGAAATTTATATGCATGTATTTCGAAATCTCTCTTCTCAACAGACTCATCTGGGCTCGAATTTAATGTGTTGATTTCAGGTGGTTCAACCTGTAATGTTAATACAAGTTAGTTATTGTAATAGAATGCCCAGACTATTCAGTGAAGAGCAGTGTGGAGTTCTTTGGACCGCCTTGCTAGTTTCCAATTTATTTATGTTTCAAGCAAAGGTTTAAGAAATTGTAAATTTGAATGGACGCCAGAATTTTTTGTTAATTTAGGATACAAATTCAAATTTCCTATTTAATAATAATTGCAAATCAAATAACGTTTCCTTCTGTAAATAACTACAACAATAAAACAAATACCAAACTTATATCTGTCTATTTACAAAAAATATACATAAGTTTCTGTTGCATAACAAATATGTATCATGTATCTGCTGTATGACAATTTTTTTGTTTAAAAAAAAGGAATATTGCTTTTGGTTGCTGAACCTGTCGGTTTTATCGATGACGATGTACCTCTGATTGTGTAATGTGTAGCTCGTAGCTAGACTTCACGTAGTCGTATGGCTCGCAATCAGGGGGTACCTATGGCTGCTGGGCGACCGATCAGGTAGAACATACAAGCATCAGCTTCTTGTCCATGGAATGATAGTTCTCAGCAATACAACATGAAAAACAATATTGCTTGTGTCAGAATTTGATATACGAGAATTTAACTTCTTGGAATTTGCGATTTCTCAATGCACTCCTCAACGCACAGTTGTTACAAATGAGTGTAATCTCGTCAAGAGATTATTGCTTAAAATTAATGAGCATACAAATCAGCTTGTGCTGAGATTTGTCAGTACTATTCAATACTGAAATTGAAGAATTAAGATTAACATTTTTGATTCAGACAAAAATTGATTTTTGATCTATATAAAGAAGAGATAAGTTGTTCTGATCTTGATCAGCCAAGACTCTATTTTACTAAGAATTAAATCAGAATTTGATATACAAAAATAACTTCAATTTCAATGATATCCAGAGAAAGTTTATAAGAACTATCTTTGACCAATCGTCAAATACCTCTTCACAAAGCTCATCAGGTTGATAAAAATTCCAAACTCCAAGTATTAAATGTGTACATATTTTTCATGAGTTTCTGGATATATCTTGTTGTAAGTTTCTTATTTAGACTAGGAGGAATCGGCGCATGAGTACCGAAAACTATTCCACCTCAATTTTTTTATGCGATCCTCTTCAAATTGCCCTACTGATGATACAAATGCATGTTGCCATGGGGCAACGCCGTGCCATATTGTTTAAACCAAAATTGTTTAAACAATTGCAAGGAATTGTTATTTTTCAACCGGACAAATTTTTTTATATTCTTTATCAAAATACAAATAAAAAAGGTCCTATGACTTTTCACGATAAAGTTAATATTTTCAGAGATATGAATTTTTAAAGGTTAAAAAATCTCATATTTGGGTACTTTTGACCCATGAAAAATATATTAAAAAAAATCGAAATAATATTTTTTTTTAAATTCTTTATACAATAGTTAATAACATTCTTAATAGAGATTTAAAAACATTTCATTGATTATACCTGTTTTTTAATTATCAATTTCGCGCGCTCACAAGTATGCATCGCTTACCTTTAAGTATCGCCGTCTCTCTCTGACTCATGCGCTGCATCGGCCTCTCTGTTTCCTGAATCATTATTTATCATTTATCTTGAAAACTATTAACTTTTTTAAGATTGTTGAAGAGAGCAATGTTATTAACAATTAAATTGTCTTCAATTTGTTTTTGACAAATTTTTTTCTGGAATTCTGGAAATTAGTTGCATACTTCTATGTGGCTGTGATTCAGAAGACTGTACGAATATAATATATAAAAATGATATTGATAATAAATAAATACCTTTTTTTTAAATCTTGTTTTATTATTTCATACTTCTACATCTATAACCTTCGTTTGAAGAAGTTATTCAATGTAATCACTTTCTGTTTTGATGACAAAAAAATAATATAAACTGATAAAAAAGTAATTTTAATTACATGTTCCGATTCATGCTTAAATAACGTTTGTAAAATTGATTCCAGAAAAAAATTTGTCAAAAACAAATTGTAGACAATTTAATTGTTAATAACATTGCTCTTTAACAATCTTAAAAAGTTTATAGTTTTGAGATAAATGATAAATAATGATTCAGGAAACAGAGAGCCGATGCAGCCATGAGTCAGAGAGAGACCGATACTTAAAGGTAAGCGATGCATACTGTGAGCGCGAAATTGATAATTAAAAAACAGGTATAATCAATGACTTTTTTAAATCTCTATTAAGAATGTTATTAACTATTGTATAAAGAATTAAAAAATATTATTTCGATTTTTTTAATATATTTTCATGGGTCAAAGTACCCAAATAGAGATTTTGAACCTTTAAAAATTCATATTTCTAAAAATATTAACTTTATCGTGAAAAGTCATTGAACCTTTTTATTTGTATTTTAATAAAGAATATAAAAAAAATTTGTCTGGTTAAAAAATAACAATTCCTTGCAATTGTTCAAACAATTTCGGTTTAAACAATATGGCACGGGGTTGCCCCATGGCAACATGCATTTGTATCATAAGTAGGGCAATTTGAAGAGGATCGCATAAAAAAATTGAGGTGGAATAGTTTTCGGTACTCATGCGCCGATTCCTCCTAGTCTAATTGGGTGATAATTATCACAGAGCTGTGATTTTGCTTCTGACCTAGGTGAAGCGATTATTTATATATAATATATATATATATATATATATATATATATATATATATATATGAATAATCGCTTCATCTAGGTCAGAAGCTCTGATAATTATCACCCAATATGAAACATACCAAAGATATATCCAAAAACTCATGAAAAATATATAATTCTCAACTATACCACACTTCTTGTGATTGACGCCAAAAATATACCCAAATACAGTGTTACCATATATTTGAAAAACCCTCTTTAAACCCCAATGAAGCCTTGTCAGAGTAAGCAATCTAATAAGAACACTGATATGTTGATTCAATTAGATATATCACATGTGATTTTTATGATTCCGCCTGAACTAATTTGGAAAAATAAATAGGGTGCGGCACTGTAATCAATTATCGGATTGACCTAAATAAATCTAATCGCTGTTTACTGAACAACGTGAATGGATGAGTCCAGATATACATTAATTCTTTCTGAAGAAATATTTCACGTTCTCGTTAAAAAAATATATCTGAACGTGACATATTTAAAAAAATTGGCAAAAAAAATCATTCTTAGATACCTTGGTATCACACGGAACCCACTGATTTGAAATCACTTTCGCAGAAGGAAGGAAAATGCTCTAATTTATTAGTTATTTTAACATGAACAAATTCTACTTCATTACTCAATGGCTGGATTTGAATTGAAATTTAAGAACCTGCCTGACCAGGTTTCTTTGGTGTGCCATTCAGTTGAAATTTTATTATTTTGTTTTATTAGGGATAGATCGGAAAAGTTAATAACAACAAAATTAATATATAATATATATATATATATATATATATATATATATATATATATATATATATATACTTCCTCTTTTTCTCTCGGGAATGTATAGATGGGGTCAAAATATGCCAGTACTTCATATAACTTTTGTTCCTAAAAGCCTTCGTTACCAAGTTACGGGCCCTCAAAGTTACAAAATGAAAAGTGTTTTTCTTTGATAACTTTCAAAGTGAATATTCAAAATCATCTAAATTTTGGTGATTGACTAAACAAATGAATTCCTTTGATGTGCTTACATGCAGGAATCAGTTGTTTTGCTACAAAGTCAGGAACGGACTACCCCCAATGGTCCACACCCCAAAACTTTGAAATGACAGATAATTTTTCAATAGTTTTCAACAAAATAAGGTTACGTAGACAATTTTCTGAGTAAAAGTAGTCGTGTGGAAAGTCGATCGGAGCAACGATTCTTAATAAAAATGTAGTTTTACTCGACGACATCAAACCCGATCGTCCACCATTATTCGAAATGAAAAATTTTCACAGTAGAAATACTAATGCTAACGTTAATTCAACAACATTTATAACAGGGATAATACAAAATATGCTAAAATAAAGTCGTAAACAAAAAGTACAGTACCTAGTTGAAAGTTTCATTCACAATGTAGATATTTTTCAAATGAAATATCAAGTTATGGAGATTCGTGGTGTTTTTGAACTAACAAGCTACTCCACTATGAAATATCGAATTCAGTCCATATTTTGTATGTGTTATCTGAATCTCATGAAACTCAACATTTGGATGTTGCAAATTCGTATTCACAGCTTAAATGTTGAGGAGTTTCACTGATAAGTATAATTTCATGGAAGAAAATCTTCAACCCGAAGATAAATTTAGCTGAAAAAACGCACATCGGAAGACATAACTGATAAAAAGCAAACGAATGAACTACAAAAACGGCTGCACATGAATATGTGAAAAATATCCGGTGAATAAATGTATGTTCCATTTCTTCCACAGATGTTGACATAATAAAATTAGTGTGGATAAAAAATGACAACTGGAATGCGATTTTGTTTTGTTGAGTGGTGCGTTGTCATTGTATTGTCAATATTCTAATAGGACAGTTTGAAGTGTTTTGATATGGCCGAACAGTTTACATTCAACGAATATGCAGATATGCATGCATTGTATGGACGAGCATTTGGTAATTGGTAATGCTGCAGAAGCCCGTCGTCTGTATGCCGAGCATTTTCCCAATCGAACGTTACCGGCAAGAGAAACGTTCGAGCGTGTCGATCGCAGCTTGAGGGAGACAGGTATGTCTGATGGATAATTAATTGGAGCCTGTTGTTTTATTTCGATATTATTGTAGGTTCTGTTTTGCCAAAACGAGGTGGTGAGGGCGCTCCTAGGGCTGTGCGTACCGTTGTATTGGAGGAAAATATTTTGGAAGCTGTCGCTGATGATCCTTCAATGAGCATCGGAAACCTATCAGAACAGTTCCATACATCCAAGTCCACTATTCATAAAATAATTAGGGAACAACTGCTCCACCCATATCACGTCCAGAAAGTACATGCCATGACACCTGAAGATTTTCCAGCACGACTGGAATATGCCAATTGGTTTCTGGATAAGCAAAGAGAGGATATGACTTTTATTACTCGAGTTTTATTCACTGATGAAGCAGGTTTCAGTAGAGATGGAGTAATCAACTCTCATGATCTCCACATATGGGCCGAAGAAAATTCCCATGGGATATTGCAAACCAAACACCAACGGAAATTCAACGTGAATGTTTGGGCTGGTATCATAGGAAACCATCTTATAGGACCATTCGTTCTACATGACCGATTGAATGGAGAACGTTATTTGGAGTTCATTCAGAACGATTTGAATGGACTTTTGGAACATGTTCCACTGCAAACTCGAGGAGATATGTGGTTTATGCATGATGGCGCTCGTTCTCATTTCAGTTTGATTGTGCGGGACCATCTGAAGCAGATTTTCCCCAATAGATGGATTGGTAGAGGTGGGCCATATTCATGGCCACTGCGGTCTCCGGATTTAAATCCATTGGATTTCTTTCTGTGGGGGCATCTAAAAAGCCTCGTTTACGCTACACCTATTCACACCAGAGATGCCTTGTTGAATGCTATTTCAAGTGCAGAGAGGGTGTTTGCGCCGACTAAGAAAATGTATTGAGAGAGACGGGGGTCATATCGATCAGTTTTTGTAGCGGATTTTGCATTTCTGTTTGCTCTTGAGGCTTGCGATTGATTATTTACACCATGACTTTTGTAAGGTGAGCGTGTTTGCTTGATAGAAATTCGTTATGAACATTGTACCTATCATTTCTATTTTAATTACAAATTAATCTTTTCGAATAATGGTAGACATCTCAGGTTGGATGTCGTCGAACAAAAATGCATTTTTATCGAAAATCGTTGCTCCGATCGATTTTCCACACGAGTACTTTTAATCAGGAAATTGTCCAGGTAACCTTGTTTCGTTAAAACATACTGACAAATCCCAGTCATTTCAAAGCAAAACAACTGACTCCTGCATGAAAGCTCATCGAAGGAATTCATTTGTTTAGTCAATCACCAAAATTTAGATGATTTTGAATATTCACTTTGAAAGTTATCAAAGAAAAACATATTTCATTTTGTAACTTTGAGGGCCCGTAACTTGCTAACGAAGGCTTTTAGGAACAAAAGTTATATGAAGTACTGGTAATATTTTGACCCCATCTATACATTCTTGAGAGGAAAAGAGTCCAGGGACACCCTGTATATATATATATATATATATATATATATATATCGTTATATATATATATATATATATATATATATATATATCTATATATATATATATATATATATATATTTATATATATATATATATATATATATATATATATATATATATTAGGTGTGCCAAAAAACGACGATGTTTTTTTTTTTTGCTCTCAGTCCAAAATATCTTAGAAGATGTCCCACCAAAGCTCCTGTTGAAAGCGGAGCACAAAATTCCAATTCTAAGAGGTCCTCCATCGAACTTGAAGTTTTTCCGTTTAAATAACATGGGAAACAGGATTTTTTATTAGTTTTTTGTCCTGCAAACTGTGATGAAATTATTTAAAAAAAAAACGAATGAATGGACCTTGTTTATTATTAAATTTGGTACAAAAAATTCTATTGAGTCGAATTTCTATGTTCAATATTTGATTTGTTATATAGCTTTGAAATTAAAATTTCTGGTTCTTTGCATTTTTTAGCTAAACTGTAAGAGTTAGACAGAAATGTTAAATAACAAATTTCCCGTCAATTTTTTTATATCATCAATAACAACAAAGTTACAGGCTCATGTATATTTATTTTTTCAAATTTTTGCTTTTACGAACTGAAATATCGATAATTAAACAAAAAAATTGGTACAAATTTGTTAACACATCAAACTTGCAACAAAATTAGGTGAGTATGATGTTTCGTAGTATCAAACCATAAAATTTACAGACTGAGTCAGTCCTATTTTTATGATTTTTCAACTATTTTATAAAATATATTGATAAAGGTTATTAAATATGATTAAAATATAAAAACCTTAGTCAATTTACGGCAAAATTTACCTTTGTAAATTTTTTATTTAACCTGTGGCTGAAAAATGTTAACAATATTATTGTTAATTTTACGATTATTCCTTGCATAAATGTTAAATAGATACAAATGAAAACATTATCGAAATAAATATCGAAATTACAAAATAAAAATGTATCAATTAATTACAAACTAGAAATTAATCTGAGAATCACTTACTTGCTTCAGTAGTAAGGGTAGAAATTAGAAATTTTTTTTACTAACCAATCAAATGATAATTATATAGTTTTAAACGCATGAAAATATTTTCTTTTTATTTCTTATAGTAAGCAGTTACAAGTGTATTTTTGTTAAAGTTAGGAAGTCTTTTACGATGCTCCTCGACCACTTGCAGTAAATATTGCTTCTGTTCCTCACTTCGTGTCAAACAAACATTGTACTCCTGGATCAATGCAACGCCTCTTTCAGCGAGATAATTAACAACTTTTAAGTTTGACAGGACAAATTTGCACTGTTGATAATTTTGATCGAAAGTCCAGATCTCTGGATCCTTGTCCATAAAATCATGCTCCAGTTGAAACTGTTCAAATAAAAATAACGACCGCTGGCTCGCGAAATCGCTTATGTTCATCGATAAGCTTATATCTGTGACAGTAAACTTTTTGAAGTTCGATCGATCACTTTCAAATAAGCAATCGAGAGAATAACTGAAATTCTTCTCAAGTAATTTTTGTGCAGGAGATTTTTTTCTAGCTTTGTGAACTTGCGTTTTTTGCCAGTCTTTGTACAATTTTTAAATTCTCACAATGGAGTGATGTGAATTGTTTACACGGAGCAACAATGTATGCCATACTTTAACAACTTCACAAAGAACGAATGTGGAACTCTCGCGAATTCCAAGCTTTTTTGTTCGACGTATATAAAAAAAAAACAAAGATAAAACATCGCGCTTCACAGGTAATTTTGAACTATTTAAATTTTTTGACTCAAAGCCAAATAAATTCATGTAGTTCCGTTGGTTTGTTTTTTCAGACATTGTTTTTTCTATCAAAAAGATACACGCGTTGCTGTTGTGGCAATAACTACCTAAAGACTAACCCAAAAACCGAACCAATTAAATCAAAAGCCAATAGAATTACTAATTGAATCAATCAAGCGGTAAGTGATCAATGGCGCGGATATCGATAAATGTACAGAGGGCGCTGAAAGCAAGTTCTCAAAAAAATTCAAATTCAAATCTTCAATAGTCCAATAAGCTTAATTTTATTAAAAATTTTCAATCGGAACAAATCATTTTCAGAATATTGAAATAGTGAGTAAAATATCAATTGAAGTGTAAAAATAAAAGTTTTTTCACATTTTGAGCTAATATTAAAAATTATTGAACTAAAAATAGCTGCAATTATATTGTGAATTGTATTTGCTTTTGATATCTTAATGATATTGTTATGTATTGTTCGAAATGGACTGTATATTATAATTTTTATTATTATTATTAGTTTGAATAGTATTTATTTCATTAAATAATGCTGCTTGTTTGCAAAAGTAATTTCTATATATTTTGTTTAATTTACATTGTTGCTATGGCAACCGCCATCCACTTTGAGGCACTGCGCAAGGTTGCCGGTTTGAACAATTAATCCAAAATTGATTTGTTGAAAATATAAACAGGATGTTCATAAAATCTTTCTATCAATATTCAATTGAGAATAATTCCCTTTTTAATCCAAAATATAATGAAAAGAAATAGAAAATAATCTTGGCCTTAACATATATTTTATGTCCTTTATCAATATATTTCATAAAATAGTTGAAAAATCATAAAAATATGACTGACTCAGTCTGTAAATTTTATGGTTTGATACTACGAAACAACTTACCCACCTAATTTTGTTGCAAGTTTGATGTGTTAACAAATTTGCACCAAATTTTTTGTTTAATTATCGATATTTCAGTTCGTAAAAGCAAAAATTTGAAAAAAATAAATATACATGAGCCTGTAACTTTGTTGTTATTGATGATATAAAAAAATTGACGGGAACTTTTTTATAGAATATCAAAAGTATACAAATTTGTCTAATTTGTCTAACTTTACAGTTTAGCTAAAAATGCAAAAAACCGGAAATTTAAAATTTAAAGCTATATAACAAATCAAATAATGAAGATAGAAATTCGACTCAATAGAATTTTTTGTACCAAATTCAATAATAAACAAGGTCCATTCATTCGTTTTTTTTTTAAATAATTCCATCACAGTTTGCAGGACAAAAAACTAATAAAAAATCATGTTTCCCATGTTATTTAAACGGAAAAACTTTAAGTTCGATGGAGGACCTCTTAGAATTGGAAGTTTGAGCTCCGCTTTTAACAGGAGCTTTGTTGGGACATCTTCTAAGATATTTTACTGAGAGCAAAAAAAAAAAAATATCGTGTTTTTTGGCACACCCTAATATATATATATATATAAATTTATATATCTTATATATATATATATATATATATATATTAAGCTTGTATAGAAAAACTTAGCAGAGATGAGATCACCGAGATAATTGTTGTAGATTATTTCAGGTATACCCACGCACAGGATATCCTTTGTGGGTCACTTAATTTATTTGCAATAAATCTCTTGTTTTTTGCATGCGCATATAATATGTTTGTGTATATCTATGATATGTTTGTAAATGTATTTGTGAATAAATATTATTATTATATTATAATTATATACAGAGGATATATGTCTGGGATTTAACTTTATCCCTGGGATATATTCAATTTGTACCGGGGATATTCTAGGGATATCAGGGTTTTTTATCCCGCTGGTAACCCAGAAACATACTTTTCCATATCTTAGGGATATATATATATATATATATAGGAATTTAATGGACATAGCCCTCCTCAGAGAGAAGTGTTAACCGTAGACACGTGTTTCGGGCTCTCGGCCCTCATCAGTACGGTGGAAAAGTGCAAGGATGAACAACACTTGGTAGAAAACGACAAATCAACGGAGTCAACAAACAGAAGCCAGCCGCTCATTTGTGGTTTCGGTCAGCAGACCCTGCATTCCAGGGCAACAACCAACGTTACCACGGAGGCAGCTATAGCTACCTGCGTGACATCCGAGTCCAGGAATATAAATATGAAAGGGGAAGAATATCGAGGGGAGTGTTAAAAACAAAATGGAAGAAATTTAATGGACATAGCCCTCAGAGAGAAGTGTTAACCGTAGACACGTGTTGCGGGCTCTCGACCCTCATCAGTACGGTGGAGAAGTCTGCTGACCGAAACCACAAATGAGCGGCTGGCTTCTGTTTGTTGACTCCGTTGATTTGTCGTTTTCCACCAAGTGTTGTTCATCCTTGCACTTTTCTGCCACTCTGCCACTGCCTCTGTTGCCAGTACCGACTCCTGAGGCGGAGGCGTTTCCAACTGAGTTTAGTCGTGGTAAGAAAAGGAATTACAAAGAGTAAAAATAATGGAATTTTCACATATATTCAATAAAATTGTTATGGTATTGGGTGGAAGAAGTAATTTTACAAAACATATAAATATAAATAGAAATTATCACATTCTACCCAATCATAACAAATTGACATCAAAAGTAATGGAAAAATAACAATCATTATTTCATTACAGTTTGACAACCAACATAAAGGCAAATAAGGTAATAACAATTGGCAGCAACGGGGTGAGAAATCATCAACGTTGGCTGGCAATTATTATTTCATAACAATTTGGCAAAATTAGTAATCGATATAACATAACAATTGTCTCCCAATGCAAGGCAAAATTAACAATTAGATATTATCATATCAGAACAATTGGCTTTCCAACACGAAGAAAATAATTATAATATAAAAAAGAAAATATTTTTCGAAATCAAAAATATTTATACAGGGTGAAAATATTTGTGGGTGAAATAGCAACAATTGTTTTTCATAATCAATATTTCATAACAAATGGTTCCCAACGTGGGGGAAAATGAACAACAATTGTTATATTATCATAACAAATGGCGTCCCAACGTGTAAGGCTAAATATTGGTGAATGAAAAATGGATTTGAGAGATGGTAAGGAAGTTGGTTTGGAAGAAGGTGCAGAAGGTAGAGAGAGAGAGGCGATCAGGAACAAGGAGAGAGTAGTAATGCGAGAGGGAGTGAAATAAAAGTAAAAGTAAAGAAATGGAGAGTCAGCTCAAAAAATTCATGGATTTCATGAAACATGAAATAAATGAAATGAGAGAAAATTCAGCAAGTATGAAAAATGAACTGAAAGAAAATTCAGCAAGTATGAAAAATGAAAGAAAGAAAATTCAGCAAGTTTGAAAAATGATATGAAAGGAAATTCAGAAAGAATTAATGATGGAATGAGAGAAATTGGGAAGAAAAGGAAAGAATGAAAAAAAATGGGAAATATGACGAAGAAAGAAAGAAAGTTTGAAAAATGAAATAAAAGAGTGAAAGAAAACACAGCAAGCATGGAAGAATGATTGAGAGAAAATGTGAAAGAAAATGTGGAAAGAATGGAAAGAAAATTACAGTTAAAATTAGAAGAAAGTAAAAAGGAATTTTTAGAAATACATTCACAATACATTAACAAAAAACTAAAATAGGACAACAAAATGAGGAATTCTATGTGGCAATAACACAAGAAGTATCCACTATAAATAATCATGTAGAAAGGCAGGATAATAAAATAAAAGACATGAAATTAGATATGAATAGTAAACAAGGAAGAGTTAAAAATGAAAGAAGTAGAAAAACAACATAAAGATACTAATTTAAAAATAATAAATGTAGAGAGTGAAATAACTAAAAAAAGTAGAAGAAAAGATGAAATTATTAGAATTAAGAAGAATAGACCATAATTTAGAGAGTAGAACCATTAATAATTGTCATGGAATACAAATAAATAATAAATTTGGGGGCAACATTAAAAAATTACATCCCATCAAATTTATTAAAATAATAAAAAATAAAACTAGACATATAAATGCTATTGAGGAATTGAAAGAGATAATTAGACAGTATTTGTTTAATCAACCTTGTATATGGTTTAATAGCCAGGAAAAAAATATCAATTCTTCTCAAGATTTTGAAAATCTATTTTTAAAACAATATTTGGGGGAAAATAAAAAAATAATTAAAAATAGGAAGAAAGAAATAGTTAAAAATGTTAACAGAAAATTTCAATTGGAAATGTGTGAAATAAAAAATAAGCTTGTAGAAATAAAACAAGAAAGATTCCATAGAAGGAGAGACAAATGATAAATAGAAAAACTAGGTAATAATTAATCATAGGTTAACAAATTTAACAAATAAGTTAGGGAATAAAAAAAAGTAAAAAAAAAGGGTAACAAAATAATTTGATAGATAGGTATGATCTCAGAAACACTTTAATAAAATAAAATAAAATGGAAAATAAACTTAAAGAGAAAATATATCAATGAGAGAAAATATTGGAGGAAACAAAACAACACATGAGTTGAAATTTCAAGAAAGAAAACAATTATATTGAATAACAATCAAAAATACTGAAAAACAAAAAAGTTAACACAAGTATCGATACAGTAGTTAGATAAAGTAAAGTGAAAAACAACATAGATTATGAAGAAGGAAAAATATAGAGATGGATAATAAGTAATGTGAATTTTGAAGAAAAATGAAAAGAAATGAAGATAAAAATATTTTGTGTATAAAAAGAATGTATGTGAGAAATGAAAGTGGAAATGATAATAATAATACTAAAGAAGTATATTATAAGAAATATGAAGATGATGATGATGATATATTATAAATAAAATAAAGGTATATTAATTAATTATAAATAAATATAATAAGTTAATGATGTATGAATGATGAAAAACAAAAGAGTATGTACACAAAATGAAAGTAAATAAATTGAGAGATTCAGATTAATAAAATATCCGATTTAATATAAATGTAAAAAACATCAAAAGGAAAAGATAGGAAAAACAATAGAACACAGTATAATTGAAAGGAGTACCAATAATGATGAAAATCTAATCGATAATTGAAAATATATCAGTATAAAGTAAATGAACATGAAATATATCAAATGTTTTGAATGATGTCATTTTGAAAACTTTTCTTTCTTGATGTGAAGAGAATTCCAAAGTCGGGTGTTTCTGAAACAAAAGTATGTAATGTTAATAGTTGTAAATAATAAATTAATATTCAAATTTTACTAGCGAGTAGAAAAATATTGAATATAAATTTAGGAATGTTGTTATGTTAGGAAGGACCAGTAATATATTTTAAAGGTGAAAAAAAAATCTCAAAATATCCACAAAAATAATAAATATTTAATAATTAGTAGTTCATGAGATATTGTTTTATATTTTTTGTGAGATTCTATTTCTTTTATGAATCCTCTGTATAATATTGATATGCAAATACTATAATGCAATCATTTTCTTGCATTTTCAAAAAAGATTACAACATATAATGGTTTGAAATACAACAAAAAGTCTAGATTTGCAAAATTATTCTAGATTAAATGTGATCAACAAAATTATGAAGTTGAAACATACACTATATGAAATGGGAAAACAAGAAACCTTTTGATGAAAATAGCCAATCAGGGAACAGAGATGGTTAGATAAAAGATTTGAAATTGTGGAAAAGGAAGAACACAGAAACGTCAAAGATAATCATGATCAAATATTGTATTTAGTTTATAAGAAATGTAAAATATGTTATTGATAAGTTTTCTCAAATAACATAACAACAAAGCGGAAGAAGGAGATTGAAAAAATTTTCAAGAAAGAAGCCTCGTACAAAATTTGAGAAAAAGAAATTCAGGATTTTCGATAATGACAAAGTAGTTTTTTCTACAATAACAAACCAATTCAACCACTGGATAATTTCGAAACAAAATATATAGGGATAAAAGAAGATCACCTTTTTTGTTCTCCACATGAAAACTTGTCCAAGCTGATTTTGGGGATTTTGGATGTTTCCTTCACAATGGAGAGTTCCTGAGAGGAGTGGATAAAACAGGAATTCAGATTATGGCCAGGTAAAGCATCAGCGACATTCCAGCTCCAGGTATAAACTCTTTTAGTGCACATCACAAACTGAATCACTTTACAAAGTAACTCGTGTATCTGAAGAACTTCACATAATTTGGTATTGAACTATAAAAGAATTCTTCCAACTCAAAAGAAAAAAGTGAGGTTATATTTACAATACCCATTCATTATTCTATGAAAATTTGTCAATTGCTCATAGTTATAAGTTATCTATCGCAGGCCAGAATAATATGAGTTTTCCTGAATAAAGGAAATAATTGTTTTTGATAATTTTTGGTTTACTTTCCACAATGATATGCTAATATCTCACCGATAAACACTGAACTGAAATAGTTCACATGACATCAAGACAGGCAGTGGCTCTGTTGCCAGTACCGACTCCTGAGGCGAAGGCGTTTCTAACTGAGTTTAGTCGTGGTAAGAAAAGGAATTACAAAGAGTAAAAATAATCAAATTTTCACATATATTCAATAAAATTGTTATGGTATTGGGTGGAAGAAGTAATTTTACAAAACATATAAGCATAAATAGAAATTATCACATTCTACCCAATCATAACAAATTGACATCAAAAGTAATGGCAAAATAACAATCATCATTTCATTACAATTTGACAACCAACATAAAGGCAAATAAGGTAATAACAATTGGCAGCAACGTGGCGAGAAAACATTAACGTTGGCTGGCAATTATTATTTCATAACAATTTGGCAAAATTAGTAATTGATATAACATAACAATTGTCTCCCAATGCAAGGCAAAATTAACAATTAGCTATTATCATATCAGAACAATTGCCTTCCACAACACGGAGCGAAAATAATTATAATATCAAAAAGAAAATATTTTTCGAAATCAAAAGGGGTGAAAATATTTTGAAGGATTTCTTCCCGTTCAGCCCATGTCAATTATATTCAATTTCATCGGTTAAAATTCTTGAGTGTATTCTTTCCACGCAGTCATATACTGTATTGCCACCAATTTTCTCAAGGTAAACCTGAAATTTGGAAAAAATTACACTATGATTGTGAAAAGAAAAATAATCTCATCAAAACTAGATTACAATATATTAAGTGGCATACTTACAATTTTTCATATTTTCTCTCATTTTCAATAAGTTGTTTGAAATTTTCGAAGGGAATCTGTTTGAAATTGATAAATGAATTTTTCCTCTGCTACTGTTGGCAAATTCCAATTCTTTTTCAAAGTTTCTCCGATACTGACAATATTTTCACTGATTTTCTGGATTTTTAAGGTGAAGAAAAATGGAGGTGCGGAAAATTCCATCAATTAGAAGTGTGTTATTATTGAAAAAAGGTATCCCAAAAATCAAATCTACATAACCTTAGTATATAAAACAATGCAAAAAATACTTATGTAGAAATATGCTCCTCATGCTGTTATTCATTGAACCCACAATAATTTTTTTTATAACTCTGATACCACCAAAAAAAGTATTGAGAAACACATTTATTAAAAAGTAATAATATGATTCTTACCATGAAAGGATCCAGAAAGATTGTTTTTTTTCTCAACCTGACACTTCATCTTACTTTTTTTCATGTAATTTTCGGAGAAACCTGCAATTCAAAATATCAGTAATGATAGTAATTACCAATAATCAAATTTGATTTACCTTCTGGGGTGAGACTGGGAAGAGGTTGCCCAAACCCTCTTCTGGAATTCATCTTCTGAATCATATTACTACTCAACACTTTTTTTATTATTCTCTTCGCCTCATTTTCTGAACAGTCCAAAGTAAACTGAGCCCTATCACAGGCATAACGGGCCGTGACAACATCATCTGAAATGGAAAAAATGAATGACTCAATGCAATAAATTGACATCAAAAGAAAAGAATGGATATTGTTATAACTTCCAAGCTTCAGGGAAGGTATATTATCTTTCATAAATTCTTCAAATATTTATAGAAAACAATTGGAAAATTATTGTTACCATATGTTTTATTTTTATTTAATATCCTTATGGGATGGATATCCCAATCATCCCATACATTATATCTATCAGCTATGGCCGATTTCAATTCAGGGCCCCTATAAGTTGACCAGTAACATTGGTTCCCAGAAATCCATTTCTGGGAAACAACTTCCACAGCATTTTCTAGTGCAAAATTTGCGATTACCCACATCTTTTATTGTTCGATATTTACATTCATTCTCTTCGGGATTTATTAGGATTACAAATTGATACATGGTATATTAATATGCTTTTTGATAACACCAAATTGAAGTAATATAATAGGATGACACCAATTTTAGACTTACCTGTATCAATTTCACTTCTTTTTTTCTACGGGTGGAAACCTTAATGCCGCCGGGTATAAGTTGCTCCCTGCCCCGGCAGTGTGGAGACTCCCGGTGTGTGGTGCTGTGCCGGTATACTCCACTAAAACCACCTCAACATACCTGTCATTCCGGCTTCGTCGTTAGACATTCTTTGGAGGTGCCCTCTTATCTGTTCTGCATGGCTCTCTCGTCTTCTTTCTCCCTTCCCATTATCGTGGTGATATATCCTTGTACCTTCGCCCAGTTTTTCTCTTTCTCTGTCATCATGGCTATCATATTCTCGCAGGTCACCTCTTCTCCTATAACCAGGGTTAGCTCCAGCTCACCCACCTTGGGCATCGGAAGAGGGTGTCTTTCGGGGTATTCTCCCTTTCGCAGGTCTTTTCCTCATCCCAAAAGACCCATGTTCAGTCAGCGCCTGCGTATAGCTCTCTTATAGATACCAGGCCCCCCTATATTTTGAATTATTCTGGATAGAGCTGCCGCACTCATCTTGACCTTTTTAACTGCGGCCTTTGTGTGCTTCCCAAAGGTCCGCCAGTAATCCAAAACTACTCCCAGGTATCTCAATTTCTTTACGGACCTGATTTCCGTTCCCCCAATCTGGAAAACCAGTGAGCACAACCGGTTTCTTCTATTCCTGGCTACCTTCATCACTTCTTCTATAGCGCTGGTAGTTGAGTGCCCTCTCCTGAACCCATGCTGGTTGGGTGACTGGCCACCACTTTCCTCTATTTCTCTCCTCAATCGTTCTTTCAGCATACCCTCGTACAACTTGCTGAGCGCGCTCAGGAGCCACAATGGTCTGTATGCTCTAGGATCATTCCAACCTGCCCTTGCTTTCAGGCATGAGAGCCAGGCATGCTGGCTTCCACATGGCGGGATACCTTCTGGTAACTAGCAGTTCATTTAGAATGTTTAAGCCACTTTTATGGCTATTTTAACCGCCTCGGGGGGAATCCCGTCCAGCCCCGGTGCCTTTCCCGATTTTTATATTTCGGCTGCAGAGAACATTTCCTCCTTAGTGAACGGGTGGGGGTCTCGTCAAGAGCGCATAAACTATGCCGGCCGCTGTTGCCTGTGTGAGGTCGACAGAGCTGGGGTTTGTGAACCGTCCCGTTGCGATTTTATACCGGTTCCCCCATATGTCATCCTCCAGGTCATCTTATGCTTTCTTCCATATTGCTCTTTTTGACGTACGTATGAGGCGTTTTAGAGTCAGTTTTTTCTCTTTATACCTATTTTTGAGTGCATCCCTTTCTTCATCACCGGCGTCCCTTGGCCGCAGAGCCCTGCCTCCTCAGCTGGGTGCATTCTCTCCTCTTGTTGGCGATTCGGTCATTCCACCAGTAGGGTTTTTCATTGTTGATCGTATTCTTAGAGACGCTGCCCTGGTATGCCTCCTTGATCAATTTTGCGTACTCTTCTGGTGACCCGGCTCGCTTCCTGCCCTGTGTTCGCCATTCTAGAGTCTTCCTGAAGGCGTCCCAGTTGTTTACATATATAAACTTCTTGTTCTTCTTTTTGTTCCATTCCTTTAATTCGTAATAGATCAGGGCATGGTCGCTCACCGGTTCGTCGTCCAGTATTTGCCACTTGTGCAGATGCTTTGCGATGTCTTGTGAAGAACAGGTCACGTCGATCCATGACTTTCTATCCCCCCTGAGAAGGGTAGGCTCATCTCCCGTTGTGGTCTACTAGGTCCAGGGTCGAGATCCATTCCACCATGCATTCCCCTCTGGCGTCAGTTTCTGGGGAGCGCCATTGGTGGGACTTAGCGTTCATATCGTCCACTTCACAGAATTCTTTCCCTGTGTTCCTACCGTATTCCATTACCTCATCAAGCTAGCGCTTATAACTGTCGATTTATATGTTTGGGGAGATATAGATGCCTATCAATCAGCAATGGCTTAGGAACCCCCTCCTTGACTTATCTTCCTTGACCTCTACGCCTTTGTTTAGGAAGAGAATTGCACATCCCCCTTGCCATCCTTGAGCCATGCCTGGCTCTTAATGCGGTTTTTGTTCGGTTTGCCTAATCTCCATCTGGTCATCAAGTCGCCCCGCCCTTGGGCTTCTAAACTGGATTTTGGCTTCTTTTCCCGTCGCCGTTGCCAGTGTGCCAATTACCTCATCTCCCGATATGGTGATTGCTATTTCATTTGTATTGACCTTCACCTTGGTGACTTTGACCTTGTGTTGGATTTCCTTTCCTAGGATACCTGCATCTCCCTGCCTCCTTCTACTGTGAGTTGGATGGCATCATCTCTCATCTTCCTAATCGTTATTTTAACCCCAATCTGCTTGATGTCTACTCCCTCCTTTATCGCCTTTAGTAGCTCGGCATACGTTCTCCCTTTTGATTGTATCGTAACAGTTTCCCTCTTGGGTTTCGCTTTGAGCTTGTTGTTTGTGGGCCCTTTTTCATTAGGGGTGAGGTAGCTGACCTTCGTTTTTGTGGGTCTGAAAACATATTCCGCCACCTTACTAACGTCCTCCCGGTTCATTTTTTCTGGGGTCGCCAAGTAAACATGACTACCGATGAATCCAGTCTCGAAAAATGAAAACGGTGGATGCAAATAACAACTGGAAACTGGAGGAAAAATTATTGAAAATAACTTTTTTCGACTTTTACAAACAACACAACACACTGCTATGACCTCTAAAATATTTTTAGCGCCCACTCCACCCCTCAACCATATATATATATATATATATATATATATATATATATATATATATATATATATATATTGTTATGTTATGTTATGCCAGTTTTAAGTTTTAAAAGGAAAAAAAAACACAAAAAGAATAATTACTAAATAGTTATTAGTTTCAAGAGATTGTTTTTACATAATTTTGGAAGTTCTATTTATTTATAAGCCTATGTATAATATGGATAGATAAAAATGTCAATACTATAACACAATCAATTTCATACACTGTCATAATGAATATAACCCATAATTGGTAAAAAGACAACAAAAAGTCTAGATTTACAAAATTTTCATGAATAAAAAGTGATCAACACATTTATAAATTTGAAACATACAGTATATGAAATTGTAGTTAACTAAAAGTAGCCAATGGTAGAACAGCAAACTTCATGATGAGAATAGCCAATCAGGGAATAGATGGTCATATGGAAAATTGGAAATTGTGAGAGAATAACAACAGGGTGATGTATAAGAATTATTATTGAAATTTATACATAGTAATAAGAATGGAAAAATAGTTGTATATATAAATTATATGAGATGAACCCAAACAGTGAAATGTGACAATTTGGTGCGCGAATTAAAAAATTCAAATGAAAAAGAAGAAGGAAAATTGGTATCCAAGGGAGCAGAAAACAAAGCGACAAGGAGATCGAAAATAAATTTACAAGCGAATGCCACGCAACATTTTGAGAGAAAGAAAAATGAAATGATTCCAACATTTGAAGAACAAAACCAATATTACCTTAATTATACAACATATCCAAGTGTCCAAAGCTGATTTCTGCATATGTATGGTTCCTGATTTATGGTATTGGAGTTCCTGATAGCGCTTGTAGTGAGAAGGGATCCAATTTCAGGGCATATCTTGAACACCGACAGTTCCAGCCAGGTATAAAAACTTTAATAGTGCACATCCGGTCCTGAACAATTTCACATCTGAAGAACTTTATTTCACTTTATTTTGAACTATAATAGAAAAATGCACTCTCAAGGAAAAAGTGAGGTTCTGTCTATCTATCCATGATTTGATTTTAATGATTATCCGTGAATATTTGTAGATTCACATTAGTATAAGTTATTTCTCGTAGGCCAGGTGAAATTAAGTCTTCCTGAATAAAGGAAATAATTGCTTTTTGATACTTTGTTGTTTGTTTTCTTACAATGATCAACAATCATACCAATGCCATTGAATAAATTGAAATTAGACAGCAGTGGCTAGTGGCTCTATTGCCTGAACCGGCTATCTGAGATAAGATGCGTACCAACTGTGCTTAGCCGTGGTGAGAAAAGTGATAACAATTGGCAGCAGCGTGACGAGAGAACAGTGACGTTCGCTAGCAATCATTATTACATCATACAAAATATACATACAGGGTGAAAATATCTATCTATATCATATCAATTTGGCTCACAAGGAATAGCAAAAATCATTAGCAATCTTCATTATATAACAACAACTATTATTATTCAATTCATCATTACATAGCAAATTGGCACCCAAAGTGTGGGGCGAAATAATAACAAAATAATTTGTTATATTATCATTACATAATAATTTATATATATATATATATAATTTATATATATATATATATATATATATATATATATATATATATGTAGAAGTTTGGGATCGACTTGGCGACACTTGATAATAGAGATTACTATCGTGTCAGATGGCGCCAATTTCGTTTTAGTTTAGTGGTTGAAAAGAGACATCTGTCAAACTTCACCAATAGCAAAGCTAGAATTAGAAGCCCCCGAACATTACCACTACTATTTCATGAACTCACAATTGGGAAGCACATACTGTGATAGTACTCGCTTTCATTGGATGATAACATACATAGTCTAAGAAATGATCTTCCCTGGATTCACGATTCACGGGCGTCTCAGTATTTTTCACACATCGATACGGTTCACTATTCACTCATCGGTTCGAGATATTGGGAAAACAAGATTCTAGATTCATATATTGATATTTTTATTTTCAAATTGATATTATATATCAGTGAGTCCGACTTTAGGGGATAATTATACTCCTTTCCCCATTGCAATCAATATTTTATCTGCTTGATTAGAATTATCTGATAAATACCACATTTGTCCGGGATCACTTTTGGTTAGTGAAATCCATCTTATATAAGAGGGATATAAATTTTATTATATTATCCCTGGGATTGGATTGGATGGGGTTATTGTATCGAATATGGGTTATCCTATTTTGAGTCATCCGGGATTATAATGGGATATACTGAGGAGATAGTGTGGCTGTGTGGGTGATAACTATATATGAAGTGTTATATACCAAAAAAAAACAAAGAAACAGTTATCACACTTGTTACCAGACTTCGTACATGGGGTTCACTAAGCTACTCACTTGAATCTCATTAATGATGTCACTGGAAAAATCGTAGGTGTTCCACATTTTTTCAATAAATGAAACTGAAAAAAATTGGGATCGGCTCAATGAATTCGTTTCAAGAATACATTTTGATCCAAATGAAAAAACAGCATTGCCATACATTCAGTTGTTGACTGCTATCCATTTTTGAGTCCAGCATTGTTGTACAAAATGATTTATGGAAAGTAAATATTTTGGTTATTTTTATAATTTTCAGTGCCACCGCCAAAGTTTCATGTTCAGTTGAATCCAGTTTCAATTATCTTCGACATACAGAGTTGTTTGTGGTTAAATTCATTTGGACTGAACTTATTCCGATCTCTAGCTGATACCAAGAACGAAGTAAAATTCTCCGATTACACATACGTTGATGTGAAAATCGAAGCTATTCTTCCCAAGGTGAGTTTATTTGAACAAATTTATTTCTTTGATTTTTTCATTATATTCTATGGAATGAAAGAGATATACCCTGATCAATTAGTACTTTCAACATTGAATTGGCATAAGTTAAAAAAAAATATTGTTTCTATATTCATTTTATCAATTCAGTTCACAACATTTATTTCCATTATTACTCGCATGAAAAATATGTTTTATAAAGCTCTGGTTGAATTCAATTGGAGATTATGTTAAGAGTTCTATTGATATTGAAAACTTGGGAAAACATTCAATAAACTCGTGATATTTACTAGTTCTTTTTTAAAATATATATTTACTTATGAACATTCACAATAGATTTTTTAATTCAAATACTTAAAAGTAAAACTACTTACTCTTATCAGTTATCAATATTTCTAGTTACTTTTTACTGTTTTCTGACCTGCAATTTATATGTATTACTTCTATCAATTATTCATATGTATTTTAAATGATATCTCATATATATATATATGTATATATGTATGAAAGAGAGTAATATCGAGGGGACTGTTAAAAACAAAATGAAAAGAATTTAGTGGACATAGCCCTCAGAGAAAAGAGTTAACCGTAGACACTCTCTTTCATATTTATATTCCTGGACTCGGATGTCACGCAGGTAGCTATAGCTGCCTCCGTGGTGACGTTGGTTGTTGCCCTGGAAGTCAGGGTCTGCTGACCGAGACCACAAATGAGCGGCTGGCTTCTGTTTGTTGACTCCGTTGATTTGTCGTTTTCTACCAAGTGTTGTTCATCCTCGCACTTCTCCACCGTACTGATGAGGGCCGAGAGCCCGAAACACGTGTCTACGGTTAACTCTTTTCTCTGAGGGCTATGTCCACTAAATTCTTTCCATTATGTATATATGTATATATATATATATATATATATATATAATGGAAAGAATTTAGTGGACATAGCCCTATATATATATATATATAAAAAAAAAATGGAAGGAATTTAATAGACATAGCCCACAAAGAAAAGTGTTAACCGTAGACACGTGTTTCAGGCTTTCGGCTTTCGGCTTTCGGTGAAGGAAGATGAACATCACTTGGTAGTAAACGACAAATCAACGGAGTCAACCAACAGAAGCCAGCTATAGCTATAGCTGCCTCCGTGGTGACGTTGGTTGTTGCCCTGGAATGCAGAGTCTGCTAATCGAAACCAGAAATGTACTGCTGGCTTATGTTGGTTGACTCCGTTGATTTGTCGTTGTTCATCCTTCTTCACTTCTTCACCGTACTGATGAGGGCCGAAAGCCCGGAACACGTGTCTACGGTTAACACAAGTTCCTTTCATTTTGTTTTCAACAGTTCCCACGATATTCCTCCCTTCATATATCATCAAGTCTCTTGCTAGATAGGGTACGGAGTGCTGTCGATGCCATGGTTACAAACTATTGTGAAGTTAGCAGCCACTTCTCAGCAGCCATTTTCTCCCCAGCAGCCAAACGACCAGTGATGGCGGTTATAAATAAAACATATTGAATATAGTATTGAACAATTGGGAATGCCTTAAAAAATATTTGAACCATTAATGAGCTTCCAGTCATACTCTGAAATATCAAAAGTGATTTTTTTTCTGTTAAGGAACAAAATAGCCGCGTTTATAATTGAAAGAGAGTGTTTTATATACCGAAGAGTATAGTGTATGAACCACCCCTTGGACGTCTCCCAAATCGAAGTCGTTCTTCTTCTCTTCTGATATATAAAATAGTCTTTAAGAAATGTGAACGCCGCTTGCTTTTCCTTCATAGAAAAATCGATTTTTATTAGTTTTTATGAGGTTGGAATCACCCCTTGGATGCCTCCCAAATCGAGGTCGTTCATCTTTCTCTTCAGGTATATTGAACACTCTCTGCCGATTATGAACGTGGCTATTTTTTTCCTTCATAGAAAAATAGCTTTTTTTATTTTAATGATAGTGGAACACCCCTTGGATGCCTCCCAAATCGAAGTCGTTCATACAGTGTATATAAAACACCATCTTTCAATTATAAACGAGGCATTTTTATTCCTTCACAGAAAAAACTTTTTTTAACTTTTAATATTTTAGAGTATAACTGGAAGCTCATTAATGGTTCAAATATCTTCTGATATGTATATGAAATTCACATATAAGACGACATGCGGTAGCGGTGACAAACGAATTCCTAATTGTTCAATACTATATCCAATGTATTTCATTTATAACCGCCGCCACTGGTCGTTTGGCTGCTGGGGAGAAAATAGCGGCTGAAAAAAGGCTGCTAACTTCACACTGGTTGGTTACAATAGGATATGTGATTGTGCGACACAAAGTTGTACAGCAATTGGCGTATAATGCATAGTTGTGTGGTATTACTAACAAATCCTTTGTAAAACTCTTAATACAATTTATCTTATCAATTGGTGAAAATATTTGAAATTTCCATCTTAGTTGACAAACACCCTAGGTAAAGTAATAATGTTTGAAACAGAGAGGGAGGGCTTGACTCCCTCTTTTACGGCAAATAACAATCCTCAAGGTGAAAGTACAAGTAAGAGACCTTTTTTACCGTGGTACTGATACTGGGCCATATTTAGAGTACATTGGAATCGACTGAAAAATCGGGCAACCACATGGGTATGTATAACCATTTAAACATTGCAGGAGAAAATTTCGATCTGAAACTGATTGATTTGAGGAAAGTTGAAAATGATGAGAAAGAGAGAATTTAAATATAATTCACCAACTACATATCTGCAAACAATTTTGTAAATAATGAATTACTAAAAACTAAAGGTTATAACGTACATATTCCATATAATCAAGTCAGGGGCAAAGGTATTGTGAGACACATTAATACCATATTTAGTAATGAACAAATAATAAAATTATTAATGTAAAACGACTAAATCGTAAAGTTTTATCAGATACTCAGACAGAATAGGTGCCAACAGGAACAGTGTTCTTCACCTTTGCCGGCAAAGTATTACCTTGCCTTATTCATTTATGATAATGAATTCTCGTTGCATCCTCAGGATTTTCACTAACTTACCAACCCAGAACTCCGCAAATTGTAGATAATAGAATAACAATAGGACAAAGAGGCAACAATCAATAAACAATACGCCAAGGAAAATAATGACTCTACAGTCTGAAGGTTATGATAGAGATAGCCATATAATATAAAACCTCCAAAACTGAATTCCCAAAACATCCCTGCCTATCAGTCCCACTTACAAAGAAAATGAAATAGATATAGTGTAGACTATATATGATCAATTAATGAAATTAATTAACACCCATTCCCAAAAAATAAAAGAACATGCAAACACAAATCCCAGCATACAAAAAGTGCTGTGCCCTTGCAGTAGCATAGACTACAACTCTGATTATAGTTCATATTTGAATTAGTAGTACAGAATTCAAACAAAAACAAATGCAAAACTTGAAAATTATACAGTTAAACATCAGAAGCATAAATTCAAACCGTTCCAATCTTATAAAGGAGCGCGGGGTACAGTGGGTATTTTTTTAAGATCACATTCATTGTAATTGAATGCCTGTACTCTTGTAGGTATATGATTCAATATTCCCGCTTACTCATTTGCCAGATCAATTGTCACCTGCATGTCATCTTGATATTTATTTCTCATAAAAAAATATCGGTGAACATTGATCCACTGTACCCCACGTTTGGGGTACACTCATTTAATGATTGGGTCACAGTGGATTGCCATATATTTCAGTAACCATAGTGTTCAAATGTGCCAGATGATATAAAAAAAACAATCTTAATCGAAAATAAACATTTGTTCAATGGTATGTAATACAAAACTGAACAAAATATCCTATATAAGGCTTCCTCTTGCAAAAAATAACATAATCAAGTTAGCGTAAATCAATTCACGAAAGATCTTAATTAAATTAATGAAATCCCTGTTGTCGCTTTGTTTTCCTAGATAATTTAAATGTTTATACCACTAATTTTATTTCTCTTAAAAAAACATCGCAATATTCAGCACATTTGGCATATGGAACGTATTCATAATTTTGTAACTTTTTCGTAAAGAACTCACTTCTACATCAGATCTATCTTCATTCAATACTTTTGCAACATAATAAACTTTATGATTTTTTGTTTGGAACTCAACCAAAATGAATTCTTCTAATGACGGAACGGTCTCAAGTGATTGCAGAGATTCTGGGCTTACGAAGTTTTCTTCATTTTCACTGTTCGAACGATCTTCTTCGGAATGAACCCTATAATCATCATTATCTGCAGTTTCTTCTTTTTCATGTAGGACTTTTCTTTTCATACCTTTTGCATTTTTCATTTACTTAGCTGTTTCCCGTTCTTCTATTCCTATTTTTCAGAAGTATCAGTTGCTATCATCGATTTGCCTTCGCTTCTTGTTTTTTTGCACTTTCTCGGACCAGCTATTGGAAAACCACGAAATTTTTCTGGTGAGCTAAAATTCTTTGAAGAATCAGGTTGTCCTTCAGAAGATGAATTACCCGAAGCTAGATTTTGACTGCTCATCTTCAGAATTTATGACTGATGCATTCTCCAATGCTCTATTGGTTAATCAGATGGTAATGAGTCTATGTCAGTGAAGACATTATCATCTTATGGAAAACTTCCATGTTTTTTAAAGGCGCTGCTTGTATTGGCTGGTGTCATCGCTTTCATATGCGCTTTTCCAACTCAAGCCGCTATTTCATAGATAAGGATTGATTTGCCGGCATTTATCATCATCCAACTATCTACAGAAGAGTTATAGGCAGTTTTGAATAGCTTATATAAACCAACGTCCAAGTGCTGCATTTTCCCAGTTAAATGGGGAGGAACTGTTAATATAGTCACCCCATTTTCCTTCGCCAAATCAACCACTTCGATGGAAATTGGGATTCATGATAAGCAGACTTCGATTTCCTTTGTTACTGTTACTATGTTTAATGAAACGCTCCATGGGTTTTCACAAATAACTCACAATTTAACCATCCTGAAAGTGTTTCCAAACCCAATGAACCAGTTGGGGCATCATTTAACATGTGTTGTTCGAAATGGACGCGGGGAAATATCATAATAGGTGGCAGGAAATTTCCCGCTTCATTCACAATACAGCAGGTCGTTACCAAAACTCCTCTTTCGCCACTTGTTACTTTACAAACTTGCTTTTGACCTTTAACAGCAAGTACTTTCTGTGATTTTTGCACAGTTGTGCCTGTCTCGTCGAGGTTATATATCCTTGTACCATCAGCGAATGCAGGATCACGTGACATTACTTCAATAATCCCATATATATATATATATATATATATATATATATATATATATATATATATATATCATCAGTTACACAATGTTTTTCCTGTTTATTAATTGGTCAAACTTAAACTCAGTGCAGAGAAAAAAAATGCTTGTGGAGTACGACACGAAAATATTGAAGATGGAAAATATTTCATATTTTCAAGCAAAAAAATTTGGGGCCAACAACATATAAATTATAATGAATTCTCGTTGCATCCTCAGGATTTTCACTAACTCACCAACTTAGAACTCGGCGAAATGATAATAGATAGATAGATAATTTTATTGAATTAATGTTACATTACAGGGTAAATGCTATACTTTAACAGAATGACATTGCGCCTAACTTCTGGAGAAGTTGTAGTGTACCTGACTGGTAGATTTGAGTAGCAAGTAGATCAACTAATCAGTATTCTTTTTACATGAACATACCTATCTTGATTTAACAGTAATAGTAAAGAGAGGGCAAAATATAGAAAAGGATGCACATAGTGATAATAATAATAATAATAAAGAGAGTGTAAATTATAGGAAAGAATGTACATGATAATAATAACCTATATTCATAATATACAAATTAAAAATATAAAGTGAACAGATCAATGAGTAAGAAGATTCCAACAGGGTGTTTTTGGCGCGCATGACATTTTGTTATTTGTGAGTTTGTTATAAATTTTCTGTAATAGAATGAACTTAAAGGTTTCTCTGTTTACGAGTATAAATTTTTTCACTTTATTGCAAAATAATTTGTTTTTTTTTTATACTTTTAAGGTGTTGGGGGAGGCAATTGTAAATTTTTGGTCCTGTTGTACAGATACATTTTTGAGATAGGGTTGTTCTAGTTTGGGGTGTTTTTAATGTGTCTCTTCCTCTTGTGTTGTAATCGTGTTTATTTATGCTTTTCTCAATTTTATTTTTGTACACAAATTTGGAGGCGCTGAGAACATAAAGTTGGTGTATGTCTATGAATCTTGTATCTGAAAAGAGCAGTGTTGTTGAAAATCTTTTTGGTTTCGATAGTATGACTTCCAAGATCCATTTTTGTGTTAATATGAGTGTTTTTATCTGGCTATGATAAGTACCACCCCATATGATGATACCGTAAGACAAAATAGATTCAGCCAGCGATCTGTATGCTATTGTAAGTATGTTTATTGGGAGGAATTTTCGTAGCTCATAGAACGTGTATACCAGTTTTCTCAGTCTTTTTTTTGTTAAATTTTCAGAGTGGCTATCCCATTTTAGTGTATTATTTATCATTATGCCTAGATATTTCATATTTTCAGATTTTTCTATAGTTCTTTGACGTATTCATTGCACAGTTGGAGTGATATTTCAAGGTGGGGAAGTCAGGCTGATTTACGATACTATTTGAGAAGGTCATAAATTTGGTTTTGTTGAAGTTTAAGCTGAGTAGATTACTGTCTAGCCAGCACTTGATTCTGTATAGGCCTGCTTCTGCCTGTTTCTTTGTTGTTTTCCAGGTGTGACTTGTGAAGAGTAGCACAGTATCATCGGCGTATGTTATGATATCGCCCGGAATATTTACTTTCAACATATCGTTCATATAAAGTAGGAATAGCTGGGGACCAAGAACTGTTCCTCGGGGAATACCAAATTTAATTTGCTGATTTTTGCTGAAATAGTCATTTATTTTGACCATTTGCGTATGGTCAGTTGGATAGTCCTTGAAAAGCTCATATACAATCCCGCGAATACCGTAAGATTCAAGTTTTTTCAAAAGCATTTCATGAGATATGCTGTCGAAGGCTTTCGCCAAATCTATGAATATTCCTATAACTTTTTTATTATTTTCTAGATATTCATGGATTTTTTTTGGGAAATCAAACAGAGCGTCCTCTGTGGCAAGATTTTCCCTGAAGCCGAATTGACGAGATGATATCATGTTATTTTTAGTTAGATATTTATTTAATCTGGAAACCATACATTTTTCTAATATTTTAGCCATTATCGATATAACAGAGATTGGTCTGAAATTCTTGGGGTCACCTTTATCTCCATTCTTGTGGACAGTGGTTATGACTGCTTGCTTCAGTGCAGTTGGGAATTTTCCCGAGGTGAATATAATATTTATTAAGTGAGCTAATATTGTTACTATGTTTTCTCTGATTTCCTTAATCGTTTTGGTATATGTTGGTCCGTACCACAGGAAGTTTTATTTTTTAGTTTTTTAATTATGGTTGAGATTTCGTCCGTGGTTACCGGGTCTAGGTACATAAAGTGCATTTGATTGTTTTCTATGCGGAAGGTATCTGTGAAGTCTGTATGTTCGTCTTTTTTTATGAGGTCTGCCATTTTCTTCCCAACTGTCGCAAAATGTGTGTTGAAAATATTCGCTACTCCGTTTGGTTTTGACGTTATTATTTTTTGGTCGTTATACAATTCAAAATTTTCCAGGTTTATGTTTTCAGTATTTTTTATTATTTTCCATATGGCTTTCGTATCGTTTTTTGCATTGATTAATTTGTTTTTATGGTAATTTTCTCTCGTTTTCGCTAGAATAACAATAGGACAAAGAGGCAACAATCTTTAAAAAATACGCCAAGGAAAATAATGACTCTAAGTCAGAATGTTACGATAGAGATAGCCATATAATCGGCAACTATATTCTCCAATGAAAAACCTCCAAAACTAAATTCCCAAAACATCCCTACCTGTCAATGCCACTAACAAAGACTATATATGATCAATTTATCAAATCAATAAACACCCATTTCCAAAAAATGAAAGAACATGCAAACACAAATCCTAGCAAACAACAGTAGTTGTGCATGTATCGTCGGGGTTATATATATATATATATATATATATAATATATATATATATATATATATATATATATATATATATATATATATATAATATATATCCTTGTACCATCAGCGAATGCAGGATCACGTGACATAACTTATTTAAGTTTTGTGTAAAAAATATTCACATTGTGGCGGTTAAAGGAAGTCGCTCTTGCCAAACTACAACCTTCTATAGAGCCATTTCTTTCTCGCGCATTTTCTTTCTTGCCATTTCTCTGAAACACTGATCCCGTTGGTAACTGCCATTTCGTATGCCAACTGCCGAACTTTTCGACGTGTTAATCCGTAACAGATTTGACTAAATTTTAAAATATAGTCCAGTAAGCTTTGTTCTTGCTTAGTCGTGAACACTTTTTCCACTGCATAGTTAGAATCTCACAGGGTCCTCAGAATTTTTGGATTTCTGATAATGTCTCCGAAGGAATCCCTGTTAATTCAGATACTCTTCCTATTTTCATTCTTAATCAGTTCAAGGGCATGTTGCATTTGTTTTGTGTGCATTCCTTTATTAGTCTTTCTAAACCTGTTTCCTGGCATTTCGAATCTGGAAAAATATATCCTTTTATCATAGAAATCCTCAAAATGCCCAAGTATTGATGGGGCAGAGTGGATCATGATTCACTGTGCCCCATTGACAACTGAGCCACTGTTACCCTAAATAACAAGTGTAATATCATATAAAACATAGGTAAATTGATACAACAGCACATAAATGTACACCGTTCAAGAGCTCGGCGATGACTGGCACAGCGATATCCCGTCTCGGCTAAGAATCATTCCCTGTTTCATAGCGAGAAGCGCAGTTCATATTGAAAAAAATATGGCGGTTGAACCACTGTTACCCAAGAACCTGTGTACCCCGCGCTCCCCTCTCTATAATCAGAGAACACAACCCAGACGTAATACTTTCAAATGACACCAGGTTGAATTAATATTACCGGCTGAAAATTACAAATTATGAGTTGAGTAGCAACCCTAGCGAGCACAAAAATATCTCAGATATGTTAAAAGTACGATATTTTGAGACAATGAATATTCACTGCAATGTTCTGTTTATATATGAATAGAACTTTTATAGAACAGCCAATTTCCGCCACTGGTGGCGATTTTCAGGATGTCCCTGGGATGTCACAAAAAGAACTTGTCCTAAGTTTTTTGAAAGCCTTTTCATAGACACAAAGAACATTCCCAAAACGTTTTGCGCTCATTAAATCGTTGTAAATAAAACATTTTTAGAGATCACTTTCTGGGGCCTTTTGTTATTCATTTAGACATTTGAAGGGGTCACATTCTATTTGAAATGGAGTTTTTTTTTCAATTTTTATACCATCAGAAATGCATCCCTCTTTTAATATGTCTATCATGTGATCTAAATGGAAGATCCTCTTCCAAAAAACGAACTTGACACATTCAGAGTGAAACTTTTCTATTAATTTATTCTGTTGATGATAGTGTTGAAGTTGAATTATAATTTCTTAGGGCACCGAAATTAAGATTTCATCTCATGAAACAGATTCGTTATGAAACATACCAATTTTGAAGATAATCGCAATATGATTAGATATTTTCTTATATATATATATATATATATATATATTATTTAAAAAAAGTTATATATTTTAAAAGGAAAAAACCCACAAAAAGAATAATTACTTAATAGTTATTAGTTTCAAGAGATTGTTTTTAAATAATTTTTGAAATTATATTTCCTTTATTAAGCCTCTGTATAATATGAATAGATAAAAATATCCAAATTATATAACACAATCAATTTCATACACTGTCAGAATGATTACAACCCATAATTCTTCAAAAGACAACAAAAAGTCTAGATTTACAAAATTTTCCTGAATAAAATGTGATCTACAAATTTATAAATTTGAAACATACAGTATATGAAATTGTAGCTAACTAAAAGTAGCCAATGGTAGAACAGCAAACTTCTTGATGACAATAGCCAATCAGGGAACAGATGGTCACATGTAGAATTTGAAATTGTGAGGGAATAAGAACGAGAGAGTGTCAGAGGCAATTATTACTGAAATTTGTACATAGTTAATAAGAATGGAAAAATAGTTTTATGAATAAGTTATGACAAATAAACCCAAACAGTGAAAATGTGACAATTTAGTGCGCGAATTAAAAATTCGAATCAGAGGGAAGGAACAAAAATGGTATCCAGGTGACAACAAACAAAGCCAGAAAAAGATCGAAAATAAATTTAAAAAGAATGCCACGTTTTGTTGGGGGAGAAAGAAAAATTAAAAAAAATTCAACATTATAAACAGAAAACCAACATTACCTTATTTGTACACCATATACAAGTATTCGGAAGCTGATATTTGGATTGGTATGGTTCCTTCTATTTGGTATTGAAGTTCCTGAGAGCATTGGAGTGAAAGGGAATCCAAATCCTGGTGTGTATTGAACAGCGATAGTTCCAGACAGGTATAAACTTTCCTAGTGCACATCACGAACTGAACAACTTCACTAAAAACTCATATTCCATCAGAAGAACTTTATTTCATTTGATTTCAAACTATTGAAGAAATTTTCACTTCCAAGGTAAAAGTGAGGTTGTGTATATTTTACCAATGAACTTTTCTCATGATTATCCATGAATATTTGTAGATTCACCTTATAATAAGTTATCTTTCGTAGGCCAGGTAAAATTAAGTATTCCTGAATAAAGGAAATAATTGCTTTTTGATACTTTGTCGTTTGTTTTTACAATGATCAACAATCATACTTATGACCATTGAATAAATTGAAATTTGACATATCAAGCAGTGGCTAGTGGCTCAATTGCCTGAACCGGCTATCTGAGACAAGAGGCGTACCAACTGTGCTTAGCTGTGGTAAGGAAAGTGATAACAATTGGCAGCAACGTGACTAGAGAATAGTGACGGTAGCTAGCAATTATTATTACATTATTACATCATACAAAATATTATACAGGGCGAAAATACTTATCTATATCATAACAATTCGGCCCACAAAGAATAGAGAAAATTATTAGCTATTTTCATATTATAACAACAACTATTATTATTCGATTCATCATTACATAACAAGATATATATATATATATATATATATATATAAATATATATTTTCAATTGTATCTCTAGGAAGAAAGATTTAATTGAAATTATAATTAGAAAAATATTTATTTTCACAGTTATTCTTCAGTTTTATCACAACCCGAATGCTTCTTTTCAATATATTTCAGGTCGCATAAGTTGTTTTTTATTTTCCAACTGCCCATAATCTGAAAACTAACAAAGTTCCTAATGGAAAAATGATAAAGAAAACAGATAGTTCTTTTCAAGAATCTTCAATGATACAGTTTGACCATGACATTACAGATTCAAACACCCTATCCAAAATACACTTTGTATGCTTTTGAGCTTATATTATGTTTATGGACTATACTAATACATTTAATTCTTGTAATACTTACTTCATTTACTTATTTAGTGATATAAAAAATGTCTATTGAATAATTGGCAATGTTCACTTCAGTTCAAACACTCATAACTTTCCACGTTTTTCCCAGTAGAAAATAAAAAAAAATCAACCAACGCCGTCAGAAAGAGAATGGTAGAATCAGAATGCACTGAATACCGAATGCAGTGTTACATGTGCCATACAGTCCAGGTGTTGTTCTGCGAGGTTAATCAGGTGTACCACACTGAATGGCCAAATTATAACAATGTAACATGGCGGCCATTTTGAAATGAAAGCAGAAAATGAGTGGATAGGTCATTTGGACATTGTTTTTCATTATAATGAATAACATTGGTTTCATTTGCTTAAGGCGAAATTACACGGTTCACTTCTGCCTTTCAATTTGGATGAAGCAACCAAATTGAACCATGTAAACATTAAACTGAATCATTCAATGTTATTGTGGAATAGGCGAGATCACATACTCATGAGTTTGCTTCATATGTGCTTGAAGTTGAAATATAGTGATAAAATATTATACATGCATAGTTTTTCCCAGAAGATATTGTGTAATATTCCACTAAACGCTGCTCTAAAACCCTCAAATACAGTGAGAAATTCAAACACAGCGTTATTGCCGCTTCTTTTGACGTCATAAGTCCATTGATTTGGCATTTTTCTGAGTTGCCAGTGTTATTATTTTGCGGAACTTCGGAGGAAACGTTATTCTCTTTCATTCTATGAATAAATCAGAACTTATGTCAGCATGTGTTATATTCAAATGAAGACCTTCGTATTTGATAGCTGTCTTTGATTGAGTTATTCTTGAATAATATCCATGTATATCGAGTGCTATGTCATTATTTTTTCGGCCTGCTCTTATTGTAAAGAAATATTATGAACAACATTTGGCAACGATGTAATTCCTGGATTCTCCGCGATCGGCGAGTTGCCAGTGTCACTATTTTGCGAAACTTCTGAAGAAATGTTATTCTGTTTCATCCTATGAACGAAACAGAACTGGTATCAGCATGTATTATATTGAAATGCAGATCCTCATTTGATAGCTGCTCTTGATTTAGTTATTCTTGAATGATATCTATGTATATCGAGTGATATGTCATTATTTTCTCGGCCTGCTCACATTGTAAAAAAATATTATGAATAACGCTTGACAACTCTGTAATTATCTTGCGCTTTCGGCAATCGGCGATAGATCTGAACTTGTTAAATCACATCCTGGCGCGATTTTCGCAGTGTTCAAACAGCAGCATTTCTTTGGGAATTTTTTTGAAAGATCTACTTTGAAAAAAAAACTTACCATTTTTCCGTGTTCTGGACATTGTGGTATTTTTCACATAAATTAGTGACTACGCCTATCGCGTTGAAAGAATTGAACAAGCTCAATTTTTTTCGCTTTTGCCGTTTACCTACTATTCAACGTAATTGAACGAGAAATGCATGTGTAAACACAAGTATTGAACGATTCAACCGATATTCATCCGTGCGCACCACAGTGTCGCGGAAGGCTATGTGAAAGTCAACAACAAAAAATGTATTTCAAATGGAGAGAGGAGCATACTGACTACGATATGCAATTTTATCTCTCATCATAGTATTCTTCTGAATATATGGCGTTACTATTTTTTGAGGTTCCTAAAATTTTGCTTTATTCATTCGAAGAGGGTATGAATCTGGATCCTCTTCTGCCAATTCGCCCAATAGACTGTTCGTACCCACCAACGTCGTCGATTTCTTCGCTTATTGTTTGATAATTCTTTAATGAAATGATAACAAATTAAGGCAATTCCCAGGCATTCTACCTGATTCAACGACTTCTTCGAGCAATGTGCATTGAACAATTCATTTCTTGATCACTTCTAGATACTGTGTATACGGCATTTACTTCAATTCTGCACCTTTCATCCGAAGTGTCTGCACCTTTCAACCAAAGTGTCTGCATCTTTCAACCAAAGTGAATTAATTTTGTTGAACCGTGTAAATTCGCCTTTATGAAAATATGATAATGTTGTTTCTGTCCTGTGTAAAATAGGAGGTAGGTATTGATATTGAAATGAAGGATACAAAATGAAATAAAAAGTTGAAAGTGAGGGGTCGAAAAAATATAAATATTCTAAGATTCAATTCACATGACACTTTTCACTTTTTGTTGTGAGAAATGATCGAGTTATTGAATAAAATTGTCGAGAACCATTATGAAACTGGACGATAGATGTATATTTAATATCTTGGATGAACCTCTCAAGACGAAGTATGTTATGTCTAGAAAGAACATCCACACGTTAACATTTTTTTGTTCACTTCGCCAATACCTCTAATTAGGCATACAAAGAAATGCCACAAAAGAACAAATACAATACTTCAATATTCAAAGCCCTCTTTGGAAAGTGCATATTGCGTCTCAAAAAATCATCCTCATGCCAACATTTTCAAAACATCCTAAAACCTCCCAGGGATGTTTGTGCTCGCTGGGGTATATTCAGATATCAGCTCATAAAACGCTTAGTTTCAGTTTATCGTAATTGAAATACATGATCTTGATATCATAAATATATATTTTATTCCTCAACACAGCATAGATCCTAACTTGAATGCTCACCATCAAGTGTGGGAAAGCTGTTCGAATACTACAAATGGCGCAACCATCATGGATACTATGGAGGAATATGATCTAGTTATAATCGATAACGGAACACCTACAAGATTCACACCAATAAATGAAACACATAATTTTCACAGACTCAAGAGCGCATTAGATAAACTCAATGGAAAAAATTATTATACTTGCCTATTGACAAAAAGACCATTACTAGAATTAAACAACAATAATACAAACATATAACTTGGATTTCCAGTCATTCTAAAATATCAGGAAACGCACAAGCAGATCTGCAGATCCACAATATGAATGTGATTAAAAAAAATGCACAATCAACCCATTCACCACATTTACTCACTTCAAATCTATATGCGCATTTCGATAACTATGTTATCATCAAGTAGGTTTACTACACTTAATAAATTGTAACATTTTATCACAATTTATACCTGGTGATACTAATTACCGGTCCTCAAGTCGCTAATGGGATCTTGATGGTTCTATAGGATCAAAGTAAAGAAAGTGGAATACATAGGCCCATATCCTCATTAAGTAAATTTTCATTATGATTTTCTTAGATAACTATACCCTTTGGGAGGCTAACTTTCTAGTGTCGTTGATCATTTTCAAATTATGAAAATTATTTTCTGACCAGATTCGATCATATGGTCCGCCACACTTGACTTACTCTCCCTTTGATATGTAGCATGGGCCAAATGTTCTGACCGTAATAGACTTTGTCACAATTTGCTTTCGGCCAGACAAAACATTCAATTTCCAAAAGGATCCACGAACATTTGGCCCATGCTACCTATCGAAGGGAGAATAAGTCCAGTGTGGCGGACCATATGATCGGATTTGGTCACAAAATTATTATTAATAATTCAAAAATGATCAAATCGGTAAACGACACAAGAAAATTAGAATTCCTAGAGAGTATACTTATCCACATATATCATAATAATTTACCCAATGAGGATAATGGGTCTGTATTCCACTTTGTTTACTTTGATCCCCATAGAACCATCAAGATCCCATTAGCGACTTGAGGACCAGTAATTAGTAAAAAATAATCCAATTAGAATCACCAGGTATAAATTGTAAGAAAATGTTACAATTTATTTAGTGTAGTTAACCTACTGATGATGATAACATAGTTATCGAAATGCGCAAATAGGTGTGAAGTGAGTAAGTGTGGTGAAGGGGTTACTTGTGCAATTTTTTATATTGTGTGGCACCACAGCGTCCAGCCAATCTTCTTTAATGTGAATGTGGAAAAACAAGTTTGACCATATATTTTTAAATGTATATCCAACTATTGACCTCTATGAAGAAATCAGAAAAACGTACATTAGTACTCCATTCAATATGAAGATAGTTCTTACAAATCTTAACACAAACTTTTATGAATGTTATAAAAAATATTGTGTTTCCAATTTTGAATTATGAAAAATATTAAATATATTTTAAATTTCTAAGATTGTTGATGAGCGTTTTAGGTGGTAATATCAATGCAAATCAAAATATTCTAGAAAACGGGCACATGCGTGTTCCCTATTCTTACAGCAATATAAGTTTTTTTTGTTTTGAGGTTTGGGGTTATGTGCATTTGTTTACATGTGTCCTGAATTAGGGATGTCCGGATCATGTGCCTGTAGGCACACAATCACATACTTCATATGAGAGAAGCCTTAAAATTCGTTGTTTTTTCGTGTTTTTTATCTTTGGGAATAGTTATGATGGCTGTTTCTAATGAAAGTGATTATTTACTATCATTGGAACGTAAAAACAAAGACATTGCTGTGCGTTATGAAGTGCATGGATTCTTTCACTTTCACTCCAGAAGAAATGAGTTCCTATCTGGTGCTAACTCATAGTTTCTATACAAATCAGCAGAAGAAGGCCTACAAGAGTTTGACTGGCTACAAATATTTTGAAGCTGGATTTGTACATGATTGTGAAGCACAGTCAATCGGAAAGCACATTGTTGTGGTTGCCAAGGTATCTTATATTTTATATCTCAATTTTAAGGTCAAGTATTCACAGAGGTTGGACAATCCCCCACTGCAATTCTGGAATATATGCGAGGATGTGTCAACAGGTGAAATTCCAGAGTGCAGGCTCAGTGAACAGTTTTTTGCATGTGGCATATTCAATGCCTAATTTCACCCTATATTCTTTCAAGTGTTTTTTTATTTCATGAAAACCAATTTGAACTGATTTTTGACTCATTTCAAGAACATTTAGGTGCAATATGCAATAGGTACTGAATTTCACCTCATATTTTTGGAAGAATTTTTTGAATATATATTTTTTTTATTTGACATGAACTAATTTTTGACTGAATATTCAGAATATGAATGAGCAGTAATATTCGAACCATTACTTTTCACACAATATAGTCAATCATTGTTCGACATGTTCATAAGGAAAACAAAACACGAGTTGCATAATTTTGTACCAATTTGAATTCTGAAACGAGATAGGTATCTGTAATTCCATAATCATTGTTCAGTTCAATCCATTAACCAATTTCACACAAGAACAAAAAATTGGTGAATACTGGTCTCTTATGGCCCTCCACTGCGACCCGTGAGGATCTATTGTGGCTCACATCAATTCATATTTCACCAAATGAGTCCAGCTTCTTTACGAAGCCGATTAGTTTACCTGGTGAATGATATTTCAAGTCCGTTGGCAAGAGTGAGGCTCTGCCAAACGTCGAAAACCTGATTCTGTCGTCCTCTTCAAGACAAAGACGGCATACCGGATATTCCGATAGTCCTAGTCTTGATGTTGTGTTGATTCAGACGACAGTGGCCAGTAAGTAGGCCTGTTAGACAACGTAAGATGTAAGTCTAACAATTGTTTGGTGACGTTTTTCGAAGGATTTATAAATGCCTTGGAATGGACTAATCCTGGTAAGTTACGTCAGAAGTCTGATACTCTTCTTGCAGACCAGATATTCAGTGTTTGTTTGGCAAAACTTGGAGAAATGCCAAGTGCGGGTTCTGGTCCGATAAAACCTTAAAAAGAGGGTCCTTTCGGGAGAGAGTCTGCCGCCTCATTGTGTTCCATGCCGAAGTGACCAGGATTCCAGACTAGAGACAGCTTGTTGATTCTTCCTACTGAGGAAAGCCTTGGGCGTTGATCGGCACGAGCTAAGTGCTTTCAGAGCCGCTTGAATGTCAATTTTTTTTATTGATTTGTGTGTGTGCACATAAATCAATAGCGTGAATTTCCGCCTGGAATACGGTCGCATAGGACCCTAGGCAGTTTGAGATATCTGTCCTGGGTCCAAGACTGAATACGCACCAGCGCCCGAGGGTGTTTTCGAACCATCTGTGAACCAACAGTTGTCTGCTGTTAGTAGTTCCTCCTTTCGAGGGACCCATTCGTCTCAATCTACAGTAAAACGCAGGTCATAGTTGACTTTTCCAAATGAGTGTTCCATGTGAGCTTTTTATCCAGGTTGACACCTAGATATTTCGCTTCCGCTGCAAATGGAATGACCACGCCGTTGAAAGAAAGTGGAGTTTGGTCTACCAGTTTTTTCTTTCCTGGTGAAGGCTACTATTACAGTTTTGCTGGGGTTGACAGACATCTGTTTCCTCTGGCACCAACTGTGTTCATCATTCAACGATTTTTGGAGGATATTAGAAGCTACCGTTCCCGACGTTGTCCTTGCCAGGGTCATCAGCATATGCTTGAAGTTCTACACCTCTTATTTCGAGAACATTAAGTAGGTTGTCAATCAGGAGGGACCACAGATGGGAGGATGGTACCCCGCCTTGAGTGCAAATCCTGTAGACCATGAACCTAATGGCCTTGTTTGTAGATATGTAGATAGATAGATAGATAGATAGTTTTTATTGACTACGTGACACATATATAAAATACATTTTTAGTAAGTCGGGCGAGGTGGGTAAAATTAAAATTAAAATTCAAATTATCTGCCATAATGAAATGAAATTATTTGAATTTATACAACATATAAGAGACTAATTTCAAACAGTAGACAGATTCATAGGACAGATTTACAATACTAAATATACATACACATTTATGGAGTCATAAAACACCCATGAATAGCACTGTGACAAGCGGTTAAGTATCGAATATCTTTGATTCCATGAACTCGTTTATGGAATAGAAACAACTTTCGAGGAGAACCTTTTTGATTGTATATTTAAATTTGATTATGTTCATATTCTTGACTTCAGAAGGCAATTTATTGTACAGTTTTATGTCTAGTGAATTACGTGCAGATGTGGTTAGTCTATGGATTAACTATTTTACTGCAATTTCTAGTGTTATAAGTATGATTATCAGAATTAATAGCATAAGTTGTTGGGTTTTTATGTAGTAGCCGTACTGTTTATAAGCATGGCGTAGATCCAGCCAGCCGGTGATGGTTGGTTCTGTACCTTTTCCAGCCAAGCTGATCCAATAGAATTTGGCAGTGCATTATCAAATGCTCCTTCGATATCAAGAAATATGGCCACCGCAATCTCTTTGTTGTTCAGGGATTGGGTGATTTTCCCAGGCTTTTTGCCCACCAGGGAAAGTCCCTATTATCTTTTTTCTTCTCAGTGCACAATTTTCGTGATATGAAGAGATCACTGCACCGCGAACTTGTTCTGCTAAAGTCTCTATTCCATCACAGCTGTTAGTTGTAGCGAATCCGGCTTCAATGTATGAGTGGGGGGAGTTTATATATCCGCTCCAATCTGTGGCTTTTGGTCTATGGTCGGAACACGAAGGTTCAGTAGATACTGTCCAATTTCGTATTTTATTGCTCAGAAAATTTGAGCTGATTGTTAGATCTAGTACCTCTTGCCTGTTTCTAGCAACAAAAGTTGGTTCAGAGCCCCTGGTGATTAAGGATAACCATTTCTTTATGTACCCAAAAAGTGACTCACCTCTGCCATTGATGTCATTGCTACCCGACGATGTGTGATGTGAGTTAGCGTCACATCCGATGATGAGGTGATGTTGTTTCCTCTTGCAGTGGTCGATTAATTGCCGTGCTGTAATTGGAGGGACCCTGGGAAGTAAGCGGTGCAGGCGATTATATTCGTTGTGCCCTTCTTTTCCGGTGAAGACAACTGAATGGCTACCACATCTCGGGTGCAGAAGTCTGTAAGCAAAAAAATAATATTTATCCTAATAAGTAAGCAAGCCCTGCGCTTTGATCCAGGGCATACTAGATTACCTCACCAGGAATATTACTCAGATCGGTTACTCGGTCTGTATTTTCTGTCCAGGGTTCCTGTAGGAAGGCAAGGTCGATCGAATTGCCCTAGAACCTTTTGCCAAGGAAGTCGAAAGCAACCGCGTGTTGTAAGTTTGCCTGTGGACACGTGAAGATCATGATCGCAGACAAACTCAGTTGTCCTACACCCCAGAGGGACCAGACAGGGAGTCTATAATGGCTTCTTTGTCTGCCCCCTCCGAAGCAGAGGGTTCTTTTGGGCTGCTAGACGGAGTAATGGCCCAGCTGGTGGTGGCCCAGCTGGCTTTGTAGGCTTCCTTGCCGAGGTGATGACCGTCATCTTTGTGAGGGAACCGGGATCAGATTTTTTGCCAGGTTTCTTAGACGAGGCATTTAATGTCTTCATTCTCGAGGAACCTGGTAGTTTCCCAGATTTTTGAGGGTTGGGATTTTGTTTCCGGGTCGGTTGTGTTCCATTTATGTTTGGGTGGAGTATTGGTTTCTCTTACCCTCGCAAGGGGTTTAGTACTCGACATGGATTTGCATGTATCCATGGGAGGCGTAGAGGAACCCGATTGTTCCGTTTGTTGGGAGGTTACAAGAGTTTTTGGGCAGAATTGAATCTCCTCCTCCTCTCCAACTCGGCCATGTAGCTATTGTCCATGGCGGAAGTCCCTTTTTGACCAGGGCCTGATGTTTCCTTGTGTAGAATAGTCCAATCCAAGGTTGTCAGACCATGGTTCATTTTCCGGAATCTGGTGAGGACCTGCTCCGGGAATAGGTGACGACTACCTTCAACAGGTATGAAGGCTACGCATATGTGCGGCCTGGGCAGCTGGTTACCAGTGACACATTTCAGGGAAGCCGCCTCCCATAACTGGAGAGAGCTGTTTCTGCTCACGTTCCTCCAGGATTTGTTTTAAGGCGGAGTTGTAGGGTATACCGCTCTTGAGGAGACGACTCAGTTTCTTTCTGGCTGCCCCACCAAGTTTATTGGACTAACCTTCGGGATCAGGACTTGGAGAACTGAGTTCAACCACCACTCCACAGCCTAAGCCTACATACATGCAAAAGACAGCAAGCAGCATGCCAAGCGGAGAAGCGATCGCCAACCTGGCTGTTGAATACTTAATTTCATTCAATGACTATGCTATGTAAACTTTCTTTGAACTGAAAAATCATAATTGTTCAGAGTTTCCATATAATTATGAACCACCATGTAAGGCATTACTCTTAAAAAATAACCATAATCATGGATAATATGTTCAATGAATGTGAATTTATAACAACAAGCTTGTCTGAAATTCGACCACCCCATGCTTCACTTATGAAAATAATGGTTCCTTGTCATGTAATTCCAATAACAATTTTCACTGTATGATAGTATTTATAGTTCGACCAACACTGGGCACTTCTGTTTGAATTTGATGGATTTTCAATATATATTTCGGAGCAATCTATAATAACTGATATTTTGTCACAAAATTATCGGTAAAACATGTGAGCATATTTTTTTTAAATTCTCAATTCGCCAGACAATTAATTTTTTCAACCTGTCATACAAAACATCAATGATATTCTTGAAGTATGTTGATGAAGTAGTGGACTTATATCAAAAACGGTATGCTAAATCCTTGAAATCCAAATACAGTCTCAACTGTATCACTGTTTGTAGCATCTGCTCAAAAAATGCTAAGATGGAATTAATGCACTGGAATATAGACTTTCAAGGCTTTCACAAGTATTTGTTATTCGTTAAATGAATTCAAACCAGTACAATACTTTGTTTTTATATCACTGTCTTTAAAACAATTATAACCCTATACTTTTTGTATCCTTGCCTCTAATTTTTTTGTGGATTGGGAAGATATAATCATTTGTGTTAATTCTTCTGCTAATATATTGGTTGCAAAATGTTTATCATTCTCATTTGTGTATGCCTCCAATAACTCAACATAACTCCTACAAAATCAACCAATATCTTGATGAAACAAAACAAAATATAATGTAACTGTACCTCAGATATATCTTCTATCATATTTTTCCTTCTTTTCCTTGCTCTTCCTTCTCTGACAGAAGTGATATGAGTCATAGCCCATTGCCAAAGATGGAACCCAGTCAGGACAATCTCCGTCATTCAACTCGGATGGTTTTCCTATGATATTATTATAAGCACTGATTATTAAAATAAAATAATATCCCATAAATTTCTCACCAGACACAAAATGTTTACTGCACACTCTAATGTATTCAAGTTTGACTTCTGTAAGATATTTTCTTCTCATAGCGTTTATCCATTTTGGCTTCTCCACGGCTTCCGCAATTCACAGCACAACACGTTGTAGACATGTTTTGATGTTATAAAGGAAATTGATATGTAATATCAGCCTCAAACAACAGATTACTACTAAAACTCGTGAAAAAGACGCATTTTCATCTAAAACCACGAGGATCATGGCGGCGTTGCCAATTGTGTAATTTCTACCCATAAACTATTTAATCAGCGATGTGCCTTCAAAATGTCAAAAGACAACAAATTATGCCACCTGTGCAATAAATAACTTGGTAAATCTGAATAAAAATTACAATGCAGTGAAAAATGCCAACGTGGGTTCGCTAGGCCTGCGCCAGCTTAACTAGAAAACTTTTGGAAAGCTATAGGAATGTCTGATATCACCTGGGTATGTCTAACATGCACGGAAGAGCCAAAATTATCGTCCTCGAGAGTGAAGGAGATGTTAGCGACCATCCTACACCTGCCACCAAAAGGAGAATGAAACGGGTGAAAACCAAGCGTCATGGTAACATTCAAAACGAGACCGTGACCAGCAATGGAATGTATATTTTAATGAAAAACTGGATGCTCTTGAAGAATATGTAGCAATCAATAGTAGTACTATGAACCATCTTCAGAAAATAATACGGTCAATAATTATAATCAAGGCGAACAAAATTGAAAATGGAACAAGACCAACTCAAACATCAAATCAAGCAATTGAAAGATAACTTGGGAAAAGTCGAAACCATTCAGCCTCTAATAATCATCGGCATAAGAGCGGAGAACAATGAAATCGAAGAACTTGGGAATTTTTTGAAATTTGGAAGTGGAGGTTAATGAAAAAGAATTTAATATCAGAAGAATACCCAGTAGAAATCCAAACAAACCTGTTCTTGTTTCCTCCAGTTCCAAAGAAAAAAAACCAAATGAAATAAAACAGTGCGCTGGACTCAATTACTCTGAGACTCAATGGAAGTCAACGCAATATTTATCTGACTGAAGATATGCCGCAAGAAACCAGACATATATTTAATTGAGCTCACGCATTCAAATTTATCTAGTGTAAAGAAAGTCTTGTGTAGCTATAATGTTTAGTATCTCTGGATTGATTTTAGAAATAACAGAGGCTTTGTACTTTCCACTGGCTTTAAGTTTCAATACTTTTTGTACAAGTCATACAAGATATCAATGACAGTTGTCTGACAACATCTATATATGATATCCCATACAGGATGTAATACTAAAATATTGAATACATAACACGCCCTTTTTTGCAAAGTGAAATCAAAAATTAAATCTTTCAGGAGTTCCAACAATACGTCCACTTCGTGTAGCTCTGAGATTAGAGTCTCTGTGCTCGATGGAACTTCTTCTTCTAAGAACTTCCGGATTGGGTTGAGAATCTGGATTTTCTTCTGATAGAAACGGTTTGTCCGCTGACTGATGACTTCTGGTAGGGTTTACTGGAGGTTCCCTCAGAGGTCTAATGTGATATCTATTTCTACGATATTCAGCCATATCTTTCGTTTTAAGTAGATAATCAGTTGGTCCAAACTTCTTGACTATAATAGCAGGTTTACAGGAACGAACACCTTCTTGTATCAGCACTTTCTGATTGGGAGCAGTTCTGATAATTTCTTAGCAGATTTGTCATGATTTTGAATCTGTTTATTTTGTCTACCAATCAATTTCTTCCTTATATCTGAGATGGGATATTTCGGTTTGAGGAAACTGTTGTGAGAAGGAATCATTGTTCTCAATTTCCTGCCCATTAACAGGTCACATGGTGCTGGCGAATTTGATTTTGGTGTTACATTGTAATTGAGAATCGAGAGAAATGGATCTTCTCGTTCACTGACAGCCTTGACTAGCAAACCTTCAACAGTTTGAATTGCTCTCTCTACCATTCCATTCGACCGTGGATAGTGGGGACTGGATGTTGAAAGTTTTATTCCATACTCCGACGCGAATTTTCTGAATTCAAGTGAATTGAATGGTGGGCCATTGTCTGAAAATATTTCTAATGGCAAGCCATGCATGGAGAATACATTTTTCAAAACAGATTCTACACTCTCAGCTGTTTTATTGTGTAATTTGTTGGCAATAACGAATTTAGCGAGATAAATGATCATACCTAAGAAGCGTTGCAGATCTTTTTAATTTTTTGGCAAACTCATATCTCTTATAGCCCGAGTTTAATTTTCATCAGGTGCAATACCCGCATCACTGATTTTATGTCCAAGAAATTTCACAGTTGATACACATATTTGTGACTTACGCAAGTTCAATGTCAGTCCACTTCTAGAAATTTCATCTAGAACATTGCTTAAATTTGAAATTATGATCATTAAGAGTTTTTCCAAACACTAAAATATCGTCAAAATAAGAAATTGGCCCCGCGAACGCCCTGTAAAATCTTAAATACCTTTCTCTGGAATATTTCTGGTGCACAGGATATTCCGTATGGTAAACGAAGATAACGGTTTCTTCCCCAACAAGTGGCAATTGTACACAACTTAGAGCTATCATCATCTGAAGGAATTTGTAAAAACGCCTGAGAGGCATCTAACACACTAAAAAATTTGGCACCATTCAATTCACTGAATAAACAGTCTAAAGTCGGTATTTGAAAAATGTATCTTCTCACATAAACGTTAAAAGATCTGGGATCCATACAGATTCGAAGGTCCCCATTTGCCTTAGGAGCAATAACTATCGGATGAACCCAATCTGTGGCTCAGTAACTGGAACGATTATATTTTCTGAAACCATTTCATCCAATTTTTGTTTCACCTTAGCTTTGAGTACTCTTCACTTTACCTAGTCCCGTAAAAATTACAGAATGTTTATCAAGAATGTCCTTGACACTTTTGTCTATCACAGTTTCGAAAGAGTTTTCATTTTCAACAACACTTTTAATATTATACTCATGGTCATCATTATTCTCAATGATTTTCAGTTCATATGCTGCCTCAAGTCCATTAATTGAACATGGAGTTCGCGATTTTAACACTAGAATAAGAGTTTTTTATTATATCCATTGAAAGCATATTTCAACTTAATCTTACCGAAAATGTCTATGTTATGTCCAGAATATGAGGACAGATCAGCTTTTGTTTTCATTAGTTCATCTTCACTAATATGAAGTTTTTTAAAGTCACTGTAATTGAGGATATTGACTTGGCTTCCCGTATCAATTTTGAGTTTTGTATTCAAAATTTCATACCACTAAATTGCATGAACATTAGTTTGGGCTATTGTCCAAACAATATTTTGGTCGTCAAGGTCATCATCTTCACCATTATCGTCATTTGGAATTTCATTTTCTTCAATATCATGAACAGCTTTATTTTTGCAAAATTTTCGATAGCGACCTTTCTGTTTATATTTGCTACAGTACCTTTGAATAGCTAGACACTTACCTTGAACTTGATAATATTGTCCACATCGATTACAGTAGAAATTGTTACCTTTCTGCAGACAAATATTTCTTCACAAAATTTTCTGGAGGTGGACCGTGGACCTGTACGTTGCTCATATTTGGAGAAGTCATATTTGACAGCACATACTGGTAAATTCTGCTCCTTGGATATTTCCTTCTGGGTTATGGCACTATTTTCCATTGATCGACATATATTAATTGCGTCTGGTAATTTTAGATCAGAATGTTGCAAGAGTTTTTCCTGGATTCGCTTGTCCCGAATTCCTAACACTAATCTATCACGCATGAGTGTGTCTTTTTCTTCGAATTCGCATGTTGAAGCTGCTTGTCTGAGCGCTGTTAGGAATTGATCTCGCCTAATATTTGGTCACGTTTGAAAAATTCATAGTGTTCATAAACAAGATTTTCAATCGGGTCGCAGTAGCTATCAAACTTCTTCAAAATTGTCTCAAGATGATTCTTATCTTCATTCGTTTCGTATTGGGAAGTATTGTATATTGTAATTCCTTCATTACCTAAGAAATTCAACAGCAAAGCTATTTTGACATCATTAGCTTTCTGATTCTTTCCTGTGGCTAGCAGATAGAAATTGAATTTCTGCTTCCACCGTTTCCAATTGGATGATATGTCTCCTTTGAAATCCATTTCACCGGGGTTTTTAATACCATCAGCAGCCATCTTGAATGATTTTCAGTAATATTATGTTTCAATATTACAAAAATCAACCGATTGGACTCTCAAAGTTTCAATTCAATTGGCGTATTTTTCACTAACATCCAGCGCACTTTTTCGCTGCCACCATATAATGTTTAGTATCTCTGTATTGATTTTAGAAATAACAGAGGCTTTGTACTTTCCACTGGCTTTTAGTTTCAATACTTTTTGTACAAGTCATAAAAGATATCAATGACAGTTGTCTGACAACATCTATATCTGATATCCCATACAGGATGTAATACTAAAACATGGATCTCCAAAGAACAAAAATACTACAACTTTCCAGGATTCAACTCTAGTTATGCTAGTAGACAACAGCGCGGTGGTGGCATAACAAATACTGGTTCAGAAAGTTATTGAACTATTGAACGAGGAATTGTATGAACTAAGATCAAAATAAGTTTTCATCATTGGAGACCTGAATATAGATGTTCTAACTGAAAATTATGAAACTTTAAAATATAGGGAAACCTGCCTGAGTAACATACTGAGATTTTGTAATTATCTCATACCTACCAGACACTCACAAAGTCTAATTGATCATACGATGACTAACTCGGATGAACAAACTTCACGTCAATAATCGACAATTAATCAAGTGACCATGACTTACAGATTTCGATTATTCCGGTACACACTGAAAAAGTAGTTTACAGAACCTACCATAAGAAAATTGTCGATTACTAGGCTGTTAAAGAGTCCCTGAGTGAGTTGAATAATATTTACTCAGATCTCATAAATGTAAGTGAAAATTATGAATCTGTTATAAAATGTTCAGTAGAAAACACTTCCTCCACTGAAAAAACAATTAGAGTGCGAAATGACACAAAACCGTATTTCAGTGATGAGATTCAAACAGCAATCAAAACAAGAGACTATCACTTTTACAAACACATACACTTTCCTGATAGAATCCATCTCAAAATCAGGTATAAAAACTCTGACAAAAAGGTCAAATCTCTCATCAAAGTTGCTGAAGATCAATTATATGCGAGTCAGTTCAGTGACATCAGAGGAGATAGCAAAATAACGGGGTATGATCAGTTCTATCTTATATGACAAGAATACAAGTGGTGCTGCTGAAATCGAGTCAATAATTACAATAGTGTATTGACGAATCGTCAAGATTTATGTGACCATGCATTCCTTTTCCGTTGGAATTGGACAAGAACTAGCAAGCAAATTTCCATATATCCCAATAGATATCTCAAAAGAACATTATTCCTACAAAACTATGTTCTTTCGGCCAGTTAATGGGAAGAAGTAGAAAAAGTGATGAGTCCCTGGATCCGACGAAAGATATAGGTGCCGACTCATTGGATGTTGAATCTTTGAAAATGTGTAAACAATTAATTGTACCGCTACTGTGCCCAAGTACGTCCACTGTACAAAGGAGGAATCGAAGTATCTGCTGACAACTACCATCCACTTTCTATCCTGCTGTCCATATCGAAAGTATTTAAAATCATTGTTAATCACAGACTCCTTAGTTATTAGAAAAGAATAAACTTTCTGTATGATCATCAGTATGATTTCTGGTGAGTGCTCTTTTTTGGAAAACATTTTCTTTGCCTCATTCATCTATATGAGTTCTTAATTGAGACTGGAATAGAAAATCAAATAACTCTCTGAATAAAAATGCAAATTTTCAATTTCAGATTTTTTCTTTTGAGTTGGGATCCTTTCAGAATATCTATCAGATGTAGTTCAATGTCCAGCGTGGCTTTAGCCGGGGAAGTAGTTGTTTTCTGTTAGAAATTCACAAAAAATAACTTCATTTTTATCGTGGATTTTTCAATTCACAGAAAAATCTTTCTATTTTATATTCAATTGAGAATTTTTCCCTTTTCAACATGAATACCCGTCAAGAGGTTATCTTGAACGATGGAAGATAGTGAGTTTATCTTTCAGTCGCAGATGATTCCACATCTGATTTTATGAACATCCTGTTCATATTTTCAAACAAATCAACATAGTGAGGTCATTGAATTCTTCTCTAATACATTGCCATCTCCAATATATCACAGAACTTTGGTACCCTACCCGACAAAATCTCGTGAACCCAGTGAGAGTACTGCAAAATGAGGCAATCAGAAATATTTATAATCTTTCCGTCTGATATAACACAGAGATGCTTCACAAAATTTCAACATTATGCCACTAGAAAACTATACATTTCAAGTATCTCTTTATATTCATCAGATTATCTGTAAATGCTCCACTCAAATTTAACTTGGAATTTTCAGTGATATATACACTTATAATACCCAGCAATCAAATGTTGTGAATTTGTTAATGTTTCCATATACAAATGGCCAAAACGGCATATTTTTCAGAGGCGTATCCATATACAATAAGCATCAGAGCATTGGACCCAAAGAGGTCCGAACTTATGACTAAATTTTTTTAGATAATTGACTTGTCACAATATGAGTGATTGTTTTCACTTGTCCAAAACCACTTCTGTATGTATATATATATATATATATATATATATTATGTATGTATATATATATAGATATGTTTATGGTCATTGTGCAGCCCGTAGGATATGTAAACAGCTCGAAGGTCGGCCCGATCCGACGTTAGTCGTCCCAGTTTCGGGCTGACCGAAGTATCCCACTGTATATCATCGAAATTGAATAGATATAGGTACCCCATGGATTATCCCAAATTTTCGGCTGGGCTAACAGAAGTACCATTTCCATCCACCTTATACTCCACTTAATTCACTGTAGCTAACTGTAGGGGGCGCTATTTAAATACACCGCTCAGGATATATATTCTCGAAGTCATCAACATGTTATTGTGAACTTGGTCAGCCCAAGTATTGGCAACAGCGCGAATCGAAGGAGGTCATTTATTTTCCTATACCGAATGCTTGTAAGATAGTATTCAAGTCAATTTTAAAAGTTTTTCTGTGAAAATTTGTTTGTGGGGAGATGCAGTCATTTGCTTACTTAATGTAGAGAACTCAGAAAATGTTGCAATCTTTTATTTAACATTTGTTTTATTGGTAGTTTCATGTGAACTTTTGCAAGTGAATTCTGGTTGTCCGATTAACTTTATATTTGGCAGGTAATCATCATTCCGGTGCCAATGTATTATGAAATTTTTGTTAGAGAAAAATCGTAATGGCGGCTTCAAAGTGTTGGACGAGTTTTGTGATTATGGTCCAATTCTATTCAAAATTTGTATGTGGAGGTTTTTTGGGTCGAAAATTATGTTTTTTTTTGTCAAAATTCATAAATCCAAGATGGTGGCTCCAATGTGGCGGACGATATTTGTTATTTTCATCCGTCTTCATTCAAAATTGGTATGTTGGGGTTTTGGGGTCGAATATTATGATTCTCTTATGAAAATTCATGAATTCACGTTTGTCGAGGGGCTTTTCGGATACGGACCGATTCTATCAAACATTGGTGTGTGGGGGTTATGGGGCGGAGATTGATTTATTGTGAAAATTCATGAATTCAAGAAGGCGGATCCAAGATGGTGGACAAGCTTCATGATTATGATCAGATTCTATTCAAAATTTGTATTTGCTGTCAGAGATTGTGATTTTCTCGTCAAAATACGAGTTTTTTATTATTGGTTGATTCTATTGAGAATTGGCGGATTTGAGACGGCTTAATTGGGACGATATTTACGGCTTCTATTATGCTCTGGAAATGTCCGTTACTACTTCTTTCGTACGTTCTTACAAAGTATTGATGAAAAAGATAATATTAATTCTATGGAATCTAGATAATTCGCATTCCAGAAATGTTTTTTTTATCCTCCGTCGAAAGGATTCTTGGTTCGAATGATTCGAATAGATTTGTTCGATATTTGATTGCTTTCTCATTCATGAACTTCAACGAGATTCACGAGTGGAATGGTTTGCGATTAATCATTTGATTTTGGCTTTGTTGTGTGAAATCGCATACAGAGTGTATTCCTGATGGACGCAGATTGTCGATTTCTTCCCCATTCACCTAGGGGAATGGGAGAATATTTATATAGATATACATTTATACAAAAATTCCATGAAAATTAAAAGTCTTGAAAATTTTATTTTTCAAGGAAATTGACTTTCAAAGGAAAAAATACTTTTTGTTCGAAAAAATGTAAGCTTTCAGGTGACAAAATGGATTTTTTCAAATTTGTTTAGAACGTTAAGATTCGTGTAGAAACTAATTTTCATAACGATCTGAGATTCGGGAAATGTGTCACCTCTGCAAAGCCATATGGACAACAATTTTTTTTGTCCAACGTCTGTTATTTTCAATGTAGTCTACATTGGAAGATTCTTCCTGAAAGTAATTAGAAAATTATGTCATGTTTAAGTACCTATCCAATGAAAATATACATAATTACCTCAACAATCCTTCCAAAATTATTGAGAACTCTATCTACATTTTTGACAACTGTCTTTTTTTTGGGAGTTCTCCAACTGTTGGCGGCAAATTGGTCAACGGTTGTAACTAGAAATAAAAAATTATTGCCAAATAAACTGACTTTATGTCTGGAAATGTCAGTATCTGTGTATAGTGAAATCAAAATATGGGGATGATTAGGAAAACTCCAAGTACCCGATGAATCTGTTCTTTTGACTGAATCGTAGACTATTAATATGATAAAGAAATGAAAAAAAAAACACTTCAAAACAATAACCAAAAAGCTGAAAATTATTCACAAAAACACAACAAATTATTCACTTCATTTGGGTGCCAAGCAAACTAAAACCCTGTAATATATTGCCAATGAAGGTTACCCGAAAAAAAAAACAAACAAAACGACCATTTACCAGTAGATATTGTGTGTTTTTGTAAATTATTTTTATCTTTTCAGTTATTTTTTTGAAATAGTTTCATTTATATTTTATTTTTTTATTTCTTAGCGTCCGTTTGTTTTTCAATATCATTGCAAGAGAATGGTACCTTTTTATGTACTGAAACCTTCCCATAATTATGTAGATTACCCTAGTGAAATAATATTATTTAAAATATGTCATATAGTTTATGAGATAATCGCGAACGCAAAAATATAACGCACATAACCTACATACACACAAAGTAAAACCATTCATACGAGTGGATGACGTGTCTATCGGTGCTCCGACCACAAAAACTGTTAAAACCTGTGAAAACTCAACAGATAAGTGAATAGGTGATAAGTGAAACGGAACAGTTGAGAAAACATAAATAAGAAAACATAAACAAGAAAAAAAACACAGTCAAATAGATAAGTGAATAGATGATAAGTGAAACGAAACAGTTGTGAAAACATAAACAAGAAAGAACAGTCAAATAGGACCTACTTGGACACATATCATTCCAAACACATCTGTTTTACCGAGACGGATAGAATATAAATAAAGGTGACCATATACCGAAAGAAATGTCTGGCATAGAGAACTCGAACGAACAACTTCTGAATGAAATCGTAAAAGGAAACCAAGAATGATAATTGGCAATACAAGCAGTGAAAGGTGAAGTGTCTGTAAAAATTGGAGAAATAAATCACAGGCTTGTTGAAACAGAAAAAGAGACCGAAAACTGAATAAAAGAGTAGAATTCCTGGAGAGAAATCAGAAGAAGAACAGTATAATAATTTTTGGATTGGAGAGAAAAAAACGTTACATAACACCAGACAGCATCATTGAACTACTGAAAAAATACTTGAATATTCAACTGGTTGGGAACGACCTGCATAACATATACCCTCTTGGTAAAACATATAATTGTCCAGTGAAAATTGAGGCTACCTCTTATAAAAAAAAACAATTATTAGAAACACTAAAAATCTGAAAGGAACTCCAATTAGTATAACGGATGATCTTACTCAGATACAAAGGGTGGAAAACAAAATCCTGAGGAAGCACTTATACATAGCGAAACAAGACAAGAACAATAGCTGCTACATCAGAAACAATTAACTCCACCTAAATAACCAAATATTCACACCCCCTGATCTTAGAGAACATGGAGGATATAAGCGAACTCGACCTCAAGCCAAAGTCACATAGCGAACCAGGCACACCAATGTCCAAACGAAAGAACACTATAGAAAAGCCACCAGAAGAAGATAATTCCACTCAACTACCCTCAACTCAAATGAACGATAAAGCTGACACCACATTGAAAGAAGCTACAACAGAATGGGTTACTAATTTCCTCACTGATTAATACTTAGGAACTCAATTTACAACATTATCCCTGAATACCATAATATTAGACTGTAAGAATCCATTTCCACAAAGTGGTAATGCAAATAGCAAAACATTTATTATATGTCTAACTTTAAATTGTTTAATATGTGTACTTATTTGTTATTATCAACCACATTCAATATTTTATATAGCATAACTTAACCTTATTTTATATACTATATTTAACTTATTCATTCCTTTATTATGTGTATTTTTTATTATCAATAATATTTTATATTTGCGAAACAAGTGCAACAGCACTTATCGCCCAACAGCTTTATTCACTTCATTCATTGTGTAACATACCCCCTTTGTATTTATTTATTATCATTGAATAAGATTATTATTATTATCATATTATATATATATGGAGTCGGTTAACTAGTGAAACACAGAACCTCCCTTTTTTGAATTCGGTTAAATAATTCAAAGCACTTCTTTATTTGCACGTGCACTGAAAAGTACAATGTTTTTTTTGCACCCAAATGTGGTCGAACATTTTTACGATCAAAAATAAAAGGGTGGGGCGGTCATCATAATTAATTTCCATACAACATATGTTAATTCCGTTTTTCTCGTTTTAAATTTCTTCAAACCTTTCTCCTTCATATTATTTTACATTCACTTTCTAACATTTAGACCACTCTATGTACAAGGGATAAATACACTTGATAAGGAATTGATTGTGAGTAGAGCCTCACACTTTCATTTAGTCGTAAAAATTTTGGGATCACAAATGGGTGCAAACAAATTTTTTTGTACTTTATGGTGCACGTGTAAATAAACGCGTTCTTGTCAAAATAATATTTTTTCAACGTATTATTTCTGCTTTTCAGTCTATAGGTCTTAGTCTTTCCAATTCGTTTAACGCCTTTCTATTACATGGCTTCTTGTCAGTTAACTTTGCACAGTTTAATTCTTCAATTAGGACTCTATCTAGAGATCTCACTCGACTTAGCCTCACATGGAGCCGCCATAATGATTTTATTAGTTATAACAAAAAAGTCATAATCTCCGACCTTAAAAATACCCACATAAGTACCAATTTTGAGTCAAATCGGACCATCTTGATTTTATGACACCAATTTTGAATAGAATTGGACTATAATCACAAAACTGACTTGTCCTAACAAAAATTTCATAATCATTGTTACCGGAATCATGCACACCTGCCAAATTTTAAATCAATGGGACAAGCTTTCATTTGGGCCGTGTAATAAAACCAATGAAATAAGTTGATTTTTTTTTTCGTTGAATTATTTGGTTTCAAAAAGCTCGTCGCGTAAATGAATATATACTTCGGCAAGTTCTCAGTTACCGACCAATCACTGTCCAATGAAATTAAGTGGTATTCACTGTTATGAACACTTCGCACAATCTTTTTGAAACCAAATAATTCATTAAAAAAATTATTAAATCATTGTCAGCGATGACTTATTACATATTTCATCCATTTTAGACGGCGTAATGGTAACTTGTCTTTGGGAGGGCTTTTGGTGAAACTTTATTTTGACTGCCCAGGCTAATTATTAAAAAAATAAGTGAAACTTACGTATTTTGGTCTCCCGAACACCAATTCGAAGTCAAGACGTGGCGCTCTCAAGTACTTTCGGAGATACCGGCCTAGAAATACATTGTTTTACAGCTCAAATTTAAATAATTAAAAATACAAAATTCGATATTTTTTTTTATCAGAACACTACACACACTTTCATGTATTTGTTTTCAGCATGTGTAGCGGAAAAACTTCTATTTAAAAAAAAATCCCTTCTTAAAAACATAAACAAAACGTAGAATACTGATATCCATACTGAATGCCTTGTAATTTTTATTCAAAAAAGTTGGCAACGTTATTATTTGGCTTTCGTCGGCCCTAGATTGCAATCACTTTTGTTGATGTGATTACTATCGTTTTGGACGTCCATCGTCTTAATGTATTCAAAAGGTTTTCACGACGTTTCGAATGCTTGTATCTGCAATCGTCTTCAGGTGAATACTGACAAGTTTAGGTGCTACTTACCAATGTATACGACTGTCGGCGCAATGATGCGTGCAATTCCGCCATGTGCAGTGGTGCGTGTAATTTCGCGCGGTGTGGTGGTGCGTGAAGAACTCACATCCAGTTTCTACGAAGAGCCAGAGACAACAACATCATCCCAGACGGTTTCCAGGTAAAGTCACCTATTCCCGGGGAACGAGCATAACGCATCATGGAGAAGGCCAGTCACGCACTAATCAGGTCGCAGATCAACTATCACCGTTAGAAGAAAGAGATGCTGCTACAGGATGCCACTGCTAGATTCCAAGAAATCAGAGAGTACACCTTAGAGGAGGACAATGAACCCATATTTGCCAAGATTGAGAATAGATGCGCGGGAATCCGCCAGCAACAAGAGAGGAGGCATCAGAAGGAATGGAATCGAATAGCAGGGAGAACACGGTCTCCACAAACCAGCAGCAAAGGTAAGAAAACCATTATTAATATCTCAACTAAACCACTTACAGGAGTAGAGGAGTCCCTGCTGGAAAAAGGATTGAACTTTGCAGTTGCACCTAAAACAATACCTATCCTGGACATTGTAAGCTCTGTAGAGTCAACCAGCAGCAGAATGAATCCCATCCAGGCAGAAGAGTTCAGATGGAAAGTGAGAGAGACACTCGAGAAGGAGAGGAATCCCCGGAGTAACATCACTGCAGGGGAACAGAGGGCCCTAAAAATTCTACAAAAGGATTCATCCATAAAGATTCTTCCAGCCGATAAAGGAAACGCCACAGTTATCATGGACACCACAACATATGATGACAAGATAGAGTCGTTACTCCACACAGGGAACTATAAACTCTGAAAGAAGGATCCGACACCCACTATAGAAAGGAAGATCTACAACACTCTGAGGAAATTCAAAAACTTCATTCCAGACAACGAACGATCACATCTAACGCCACACTACAGCAAACCACCGCATCTCTATGGGCTTCCAAAAATCCACAAACCAGACATGCCACTGAGACCGATCACCAGCTCACGGAACTCACCAACCTACAAGTTATCGAAATACCTCCTACCGATACTACAACCCTTACAAGGAAATAGCAGTTCATACGTCAAGAATTCCAAGCACTTCGTTGACACCATCACAGATGTTGAACTTGGACCAGAAGATCGTTTCATCAGCTTCGACGTGGAGAGCCTTTACACCAATGTCCCTATAGAGGAATCTCTCAGTATCATCAAAGGAAACTCGAAGAGAATGACCAGCTGCACGAGAGGACTGATCTTCCTACCCACGCAATATTGGAATTACTGCAGTGCTGCCTACAGAACTCATATTTCCAGGAAAAAGACCGATTCTTCTCTCAAGTCGACGGACTCCCGATGGGATCTTCCCTTTCTCCAATCATCGCCAACATATACATGGAGTGGTTCGAGGAATTGGCTATACGGAAGGCAGAATACAAACCAAAGCTGTGGTTGAGGTACATGGATGACACCTTCATTGTATGGAATCACGGACACGAACATCTCCAGGATTTCTTCCCAGGAATTAACAGAATCAGGGATTCGATCAAGTTCACGATGGAGATGGAAACCAACAGTGCCTTACCCTTTCTCGATGTGAACATTGAGAAAATAGGCAATGAAATTCGCACCTCCGGCTACAGAAAGAAAACACATACGGGGCAGTACCTCAGTTACAGCTCCAACCATCCGAGTTCGACGAAGAGAGGGATCGTGAGAACATTGATGGAGAGAGCGGCGCACATATGCAACGACGTGGAGTCACTAGATGCCGAATTAAACCACATCAGAGAGGACCTCCACCGAAATGGATATCCCAAGAAACTCCTAGAAGAAGTATTGAAACAACTCCGGAGAACGAAGACATCTGAAAAGCAACAACAAAGCACAGTGATCTGCCTTCCGTACATCAGAGGTGTCTCCGAGAAGATCAGAAGGATCGGAAACAAGTTCAACATCAAGAGCTGCTTCCAATCCGGCAGAACTTTACGGAGTTTCCTGACCAAGACCAAACCTGACAACAAAAATGAAATCAGTAAGAATTGCATTCATAAAGTTCCATGTGATTCCTACATTGGAGAGACAAAGAGACCGTTATCGGTAAGATTGGATGAGCACAAGAAATGGACTCAACGTGGAGAAACATCAAAATCGGGAATCGCTAACCACGCCTGGACTGAGCACCATCGAGTTATATGGGACGACGCAAGTGTTCTACATAGAGAGGAGCATTGGTTCAAACGAAAGTTCAAAGAGGCCGCCTACATCGAAGCCAATAACGCCTTTAGTCAACCAAGCGTTGAGATCAAGAACGTATGGAAACCCCTGATTGTTTTTTCTGGCGGACTGCAGAGGCGCGAAACTTCACGCACCACCACACCGCGCGAAATTACACGCACATGGCGGAATTGCACGCATCATTGCGCCGACAGTCGTATAAATTGGTAAGTAGCACCTAAACTTGTCAGTATTCACCTGAAGACGATTGCAGATACAAGCATTCGAAACGTCGTGAAAACCTTTTAAATACATTAAGACGATGGACGTCCGAACGATAGTAATCAAGTTACCACATCGCCTACAACTTTCAAACAAACTTTTGTTGATGTTTTGAAAAAAATAAATAAAATTTCAAGTTTCCAGAAACATTGAATATTTTTGATATAGGTATTGTAGTACTATGGTTATGGGAAGATTTCTGAAATACAGTGGATACTATAAATGGATTATTTTGTATTTGATTTGGGAACAATTTATAGGCTAAATTGGGATCAATAAATGATTTTGTCGAACCCGTATCGATTAGAAATTTCAAATTGTATTCTGGTAAAACAACACATGGTAGTTCGCTCGAATTAGAGGAGTTGAAGGAAATTACTATTGGTTCTACGTTTGGTCGATATTTTGACGGACCTGTTTGAAAATGTTCAGGATAGTTTGTTTGATCCGATTCCTCATTTTACTTTTGATTCTGGAGAATGGAGTCAAAATTTGGAAATGAAGGATCAGTGTCATCCACTTCTGTATTAAACAGTTCTTCGGAAACGAAATTTCTTTGCGGTGCTTTATAATTTGAAGGTCCCGGTTAGAGTCGATTGAATGTTTGCCTGGTCGAGGTACTCATTGGGGACGGATTTGGGAAACTTCGATTTGGATTTGGTTTAAAGGCATTTTGATTTTGAACAGGTTGTTTGAAAACTTCTGAATTTCAGAAGAATTTTCACTCTGGGTTGGATATGAATGGGCTGCGAAGGGAAGTTATTATCCGATCGATATTGATTATTTTGCAGAGTATATTGATTATTTTGAAATTGATTATTCTGTGTATGAGAATTGAATGGTACTCTCTGATAGATTGTTTGTTGATTGGGTTTTTGTTGGAAATTTGGTTTCATTTGAACATTATTTTGCCTCATTGAAATTCTTTGGTTTGATTCTGATAATAATTGACGTTTTCTTCTTGAATAATGAATTGCAAAGCTTGATTGTAGTCCCTAGAGGTTCCCTTAAACCAGACAAAAATGTTTTCAATGCCAAAGAGTTGTACAAATTTCGTTTCAGAAGCTTGGCACCATCATCAACTCCGTGAGAATCAATATAACAACATAATTGATTGAGTATTTGTAAAATTCGATCCAAAAACTGTTGCGGTTTTTCACTAGGGTATTGTTTCATCATTACCATATCTCTATTCAAACAAGCTTCATCGCATTGATCAGCAGAATTCCTATACAAAGTTTCTTTCAAAACATTCCAATCAGTAACGTTTTGAATATTTACTACCAATTTGGCGTTACCTGTCAATTCTCCAATCAAAGAATTCAACAAATATATATTTTGAAAGCACTCTGTATTAGTATTATCATAAAAATGAGTTATCAAACTTTCGCAAGTACTCAAATATCTATTCAATTCGTTTGGGTTCCCATCAAATTGGGGAACACAGTGCAAATATTCAGGTTCGAAATCATTTGCCATACTGAGATTTGTATTTGAAATATTCGATTGATTATTGGTATTGATTTGATTTGGCATAGATTGGGTATCGATTTGAAGTGGAGGAGAATTAGTATTGTTTGAGTCAGCTAAAGACAATGATTCAATTTTTTCAAAAATATTTCCAAGCGACATATAATTCAGTTGTACTCAAATATAAGCAAGCTTTTGGCCATCGCTCTTAACCACTATAAGGAGTCTGCCCTGGATCAGCGAATTCTGTCTTCACCAAGCGATTTTTCCTTGCAGAAGGGGACAATGGGGTTCCTCTTCTCGAGAACACCCGGGATGGGGTTTTCCGCAGGTCTATGAATGACTGGGTGTCCTGAAGTCCAAGGAGCCACTCTGTTTTCAAAACCAACTTCGACTGTTCACAAAAGTACGATTGCCGATCAATCGTTAAACGAAAATCACCCGTTCAATACGTGCGATTTCGACAATCCTACCGAATGCGCCAATTAACTATCGACGACACGAAACTTGCTTTTTTAAAATCAGTTTTATTACAATAATTAAAATATACATTTATAAAAATAGGTGTTGCTATGTCTAAGTGCGGAATATGAATGAATTCCCGGATCGTTCCAAGATGGCTCGTCCCGTGAGATAATGTCTACTCAGCATCTTGGATGGAGTGGTGGTTCTGCTGGCGTCAGCAAGTATGGCCTGAGATGGTGACATAATTCCTGTCAGTTTTGATTCCAACCACATGGTTGAAGAGATTTTAAAATGTGTTATGTATAATTATTAACATATAAGTGTGGTAATTTGAACATTAATTCATTTCTCTGTTTTACATTTCCCATTATTTATTACCATAATGTCGAAAGACAAAAAATATTTTTTACTGAACATCGTGTCATCCATTCTCACTTAAGTTGTAAATATTATCATTCACTTAATGATAATCTCTCATATGTAATATTTTTTAATAATTGTAGTTCCCTGATGATGAAATAAAACAATTCCGAAAGCTTGGACAAACTCACAAGAGTCTTCTTTTTGATATTGCCGCATTCCCCACTATTAACTAGTTTATATCTTAACTAGTTAGCAAAGACTAACTACCCTTTCATATATGTGTATATATATATATATATATATATATATACATATATATACATATATATATATATATATATATATATATATATACATATATATGTATGTAAATTGTAAATGTACTTACCAATTTTTTGTAATATTTTTTTATAATAATAGATGTAAATTCCAAACATACTCCAGATATCTAGAGGATGAATCTGTATAGAATGTAAAATTCTCCTGATTCAATAACGATCATTTCAGAGTGAACGGAAGAGGGAAGAAAAGAGACACCAAACGAATAGAACCAACAAATGTTCAATGGGCCAACGACATTGATATTCATAGCTCTTTATAAGCCGTCATGAAACTTTATTTATATATATATTTATTATTTTTCGAACTCAAATATTCAGAATATGATTTTTTACTCACATTTCAAAAAATGTAATATGCTTTTATCAAGGATAATAAAAATCACGCAAAATGTTGGTAACGATACGTTAAAGAATTATTACATTTATTAATTAATCTCAATTGATTGATTGATCTCGCTTCTGACAATGTGATCATAGTTCCTTCAGACCTTCATGAATATTTAAAAAAGGTTTCAGAGGTGCTATAAAATATGTACGGTGAGAAAAGCACGATCGGTCGATGGGCGCTGCGCCGTGCACCAAAAGACGCTCTCGCATTTTGCACCCGAATTCTCATGATTTCTCTTCCACTCTGCGTTCTGACACTTTGCACGTAGTTTATTCTTTACGTAAACAATACAAATGCAAATTGTCAGAAGTTCTTCTCAATATGTAAATTCTACGAAATTTTTCGCAACTTTGAAGCTTCTGACAACCCTTTATCTTCCAATTACTCTTCTGACAATATTTTTCCTGATTTTATTCATCTCTCCTAGATACCTATATGAATTTTCAGCCATGCCGATCGACAGTTTTTTTTTTGTCGGAAAATTTGCATGTTTGATTGCCCGCCTACACACTCATCTTCCAGCGCGCCTTCTGACGGTCGGGCTTTCGCTTTGCCGACAACAATCGAACCGTTTCCAGGCAAAATATTTTGTGGACCGAGGCAAGTTGCTCGTCCTTAGACTATTAAGGCAAACGAAACATGAAATGAAATCAGTTGAAGTTCGGCTCTCACTCTAAGTTGAAGAAATCGTAAGAGACTGAATAAACTGGAAGAAGAAAATATGATAATCCAAGAAGAAATTGAGCCCCTCAAATGAAAAAGTAAATAAAATAACATTGTTATATTTGGGCTGGAACATCCAGGGCAGGGAAGCACAGTAGATTATATAACGAATGATCTCAAGAGATTAGTTGAGGTGCAGGTGTGAGACCTAAACTATGTCTAGCCTCTTAGAAGAACTGAAATGGTATCTATAAAAGATGGAATTTGTTTCATACTTGAAAACATCACTGTTGATGAAAACAAAGAAACTCAAGGGAACGGATATATCCATCGCGTATGACCGTTAAAAAGTGTCTGAATAACCAGATTTAAAAAAAACACATGTATCTCGCCAAACAAGATAAACAAACTGTTTCATCAAAATCAATATGATTCACGTCAACAATAGGATATACACCGTGATAAACCTAGAAACAACAGAAAACTTCGAAAATGAAGAAATATATCAGGTCCCCTGGCACACCAACACATCCTCCACATAATCATCAAAGAAATCTGGAATAATTACTCGATATAGTAAGATAAGATATATGAGCAGTGTCACTATCGATATGTTTAGGCACGTCAAAATCACCAAATAAAAAATAGAACAGTTGAAAGAGTAGATTAAGTATATATCTAGAATATATCTAAAAATTAAAAGCATGTATAAAAAATTGTTTGTAACAAGATAGCATGGGAAAAGATGACTTGATATCATAGATGGGATTTGTTAACAATGATTATTTCAACATGTATTACAGACTGCCTCATGATTTTATTATAATTCACTAAAGGTAATCTAAACAGGTCCTTATTTCTGGTGTTGTGGTTATGGATTTGAGACAGAGTTGTATTTTTGACGTTGTGTACCCATAGGATTGCCTCTATTATATATGTTATATGGTTTTTCACTAAGACTTCTTTAAAAAAAACATTCTTCATTTTACACTTCGAAATTACAAAAATGATATGAGAATTATATGTGATATATACCTGACGACTATGGGAATAGAAGTGACGCTCTCGGTTCTTGGGATCCTCTTATAGATGCTGTGGTGCTGACTCAGAACTGCGCCTTGTTTACTTACGGCTTCTGGAAGTTCTTTGGAGCCCAGATGGATAAATGCTGACTTGGCATATTCTATTTGCTCTTGCAACAATGTTGCAACTGCGTAGAATGCCTGGATTTTTTGATATAACATATATATATATATATATATATATATATATATATATATATATATTGTTATGATTGGTTGTTAATTGATTTTGAATTATATATATATTTCCGTGAATTTATTTCACAGATTTTAATTTCTGAATCCCAATCCTAACAAACGAAAACTCCGGCTATGTTATATTACCATTTTCTTTTTAAACCTCTTTTTTTATCCTATCCCAGCTCATTCAGGTACGCCTATGAACATGAGTCAGCTCCATCTCAGTAGTCGGTTCTGTGATCTGTATTGCCGACTTGGCACTAACGATTCAATAAGAAAAGCTGTTCAGTGAGAGAAAAGTACGGTTAGATAAAACACAGATTGCAGAGAATAATCAAAAGGTTGTTTTTATTCAGCTAAAACCATTGAAACTGCCCTACTCTGCGATAAATACCTTATACTAAAAAGAAACAATAATGTGAAATGGTGAAATTTGAATATATTAATAGGAAGAATATTTAAAATTTCGGTCAGTCCTTTAGCATGGGAATTTTGATGAATGTTCAGCCAAAACAATGTGAACAATGGATCAGACACTCAAAGTTATTGGATAAATATACGAAAAATTGCACTTTGGTGAGTTCGGTGATTAGAATACCTTGTTGCTTCCGTTCCTGTGATGTTTCCAGCCCGTGGACGTACTTTTTGAATTGCAATGACAGCTTACCTGCGTTCTTTCATGGATTTCTCGTATATACCAGGTAAGTGGAAATTTTCGATAACTTATTTCTCCCAGTTGTGCCTTTTAGGAATTTCTCTCGTTCGGGAATCCTTTAACCAGTTTTTTCTTGAATTGTTTATCAATATCTCTTTCGAATTTTTGTACGTGGCTTCCTTTTTGTGAGATTTTTTAATCTCCTCCAAACTTGTTATATTCTCCCATGTCAACACAAATCTTTTTTCTTTCCTCACAGATTTTTGAATTTTGTGTCACTTCCTACCTACTCATTTGTTATTTCAATTACTACTAATGATTTTATAAATGAAAGCTAATTCTAAATCTTACATACTATTCACAAATTGGTATAAAATTATATTTTTACAATTTCTTCTATCATATCTTTCATATATCATCACTTCTCCCACACAAACTCTCTCGATATCCCATTGGTGGGTTTCCTGTTGATGTGAATTGTCATATAGGATGTTCAAAACTCATATATCAGTTGATCTTACTTTAAATTCAATGTTTTCTATAAATTTGAATTTTGACATGATTTAATTGTGGATTTTCATTAAATATTTCGTTGGTTACATACTTTTACTAATAGAACTACTTCAGGACTGCCCTCTTGATACATATGCACCGACTAGAGTATAGTAGGGAGAGGGGGGGGGCATAACGGGGACGCGAGGCACGACGGGGCCACCCACACATACAAGTTACTACGCACACTAGCCGTGTTTTGTTTTCGCCAATAAGAGGGCATTTCGCATCGGCCTTCAGTGCGGCAGTGACCGGCGATCAGAGGCGTTTATTTTTGACGACCAATTCTTTTTTCCGGCGAAATTTCATCTAATTTTGGGTGGTTACCAAAACGCGTCTAAAAAGGTAAGTGTTCAGATTACCACTATGTTTTTTTTTTAATGTGTATTACTACTCACATCAACTATTGATATGTTTTGAGCAAAATCACTCTGACCTTGAATTTATTTTTTTGTTCGTTATTTAAAATTCTGTTAGACATGGGGGCCTAACGGGGACATGGCTATGGGGCACAATGGGGTACCCCGTTGTGTGGGAAAACGCGAACAACTTAAACGGACGAAGAAGTGTTCAAATCCGAATGATCCCCGGTTGAAAAAAAAACTCAAAAAAAAAGAAGACTCAAAAAGCTCGCTCTGATGGAGACAATGTTAAGGAGGATGTCTTATGCATCTATTGTGTTGACTCGAACCACACTTATTTGAAGTCTTCGGAGCGTTGGGTGGCCTGCCAGCTATGTGGACAGTGGGCCCATACAGCCTGTGCAGGAGTTGATGATGCAGATTTAGAAGAAATCCACATCTGCTTATTCTGTGACAAATAAAATAGTGTACCCCGTACTGCCCCGCACTGGGTATCCCATACTGCCCCTACTTCGGGGCACGATGGAGTTTTCATGAAGGTTTGGTGAAATTAAAATTAAAAATATTATTTGATTTCCTAATTCACCAAATTTGGTGCCAAATGATAAATTAATAAGTAACCAAAGAGTTGTCATTAGTGTTCATTAAAAAATATTTTATGTTTATTTTTTTATTGTTTATTTCCCCTAACGTCCCCGTTATGCCCCTTTTCCCCCTCACCTATATGATTCTATAATGATGAAAAGGTAAAGAAAATTGCAAAATAACATAGCATTAACGACGATAACTAAAATACCTAATATTATTTTACAACATTTCTTAACATAACAATATATATATATATATATATATATATATATATATATATATATATATACAGTATCCGTAATAAAGTTGGCTACATGTGGAAAAAAAATTGTTATTGAAATTTCTGAAAAACTCTAGTGGCGGTTCCTTTCTGCATGTCTGACAACTAAAAAATCCGTTGCGACTTATATCACGTGACCTCAGATTTGGCGGGAATTTAAAAAAAGTTGTATGTAATGTTGTTCTGAACCACATTGAAAAAAAAAACAAAAATACCATATTATTCCTCTACCCTTACTAAGAAACATTATTCATTCTTGTTTTATCTGGAAACAGCTTTAATAACTTAAATCACATAAGTTTGGGTCAAAACTAATCAAATATTTGTGGAATAGACATTTTGCGGAAGATTTATTATAAAAACTTGATTTAGTCTTGTCACTAGGTGTAGCCGTGCCCTGCACATGAGCTTATTCAATATTCTCAACCCGTAAATAAAATTTAAACCAACCAATTCATGTAATTTAAACTCAATAATACATTATTTTTCCTTGCTAAATTTAATATTGGATAGTAAATTTGAACTTCATTGACTTAGCTATATTTCCGAATTTTATAAGGCAGCTTTGAAAAAAGATCTACTTTTGTTGTAACAATAACAAATATCACAATTACTTGTTGACCATTTTGTTGGAGTTAACGTTCTTTATCAGTTTTTGTGTTTTTCAATCTATCAATAGAAATGGCTCCAAAACTGAGTATACAAGAAAAAATAGAAATAGTATTGCTATATGGCGAAAATCATCATAGCACAAGAGAAGTAGCTGACATTTTCAATGAAAGTCATCCAGACCAAAATTTGCATTTTACTACGTTGGCAAAGATATTACAAAAACTTGAGGAAACTGGTTCGGTTGAAAACAAATATAAAAGTAATGAAAGAAAAAGCCATATGAAGGGTGATAAAATATGAAATGAAATGCATAAAGCACACAAAGTCGTCTTCACAAAAGGTTCAATATAAATTGAAACACAATTGGTAGACCGACAGGCAAAAAACAACTACTTTCCTAGCAAATACCACGCAGGACGTTGAATGATATTCATGCAAACTTCCATATAAATGGATATTGTTCGCAAATGTTTCTTTCTGATAAGCTCGATTATGTTTAAATTCATGTCGTGTCCGCCTAACAATCCGCATACCGGTTTCAGGCTTTTTGGCCCTCATCAGTACGGAGTAGTCACCAGCCAGAGATCCGGAGAGCTCTGGCCGAAGCAAGACACAACATAAATAAAATCATCATCTTTCTGTCACTAGGTGTCGCCGGTTGAAAGTTATCTTTTCCGACGCACATAAAGATGTTTTAAGCTCGATGATGATTTTATTTATGTTGTGTCTCGCTTTGGCCAGAGCTTTCCGGATCTTTGGCTGGTGACTACTCCGTACTGATGAGGGCCAAAAAGCCTGAAACCGGTATGCGGATTGTTAGGCGAACACGTCTTAAATTAAACATAATCGAGCTTATCAGAAAGAAACATTTGCAATCAATTTCCATTTATATGGAAGTTTGCATGGATTTTCGGGTGAATATCATTCAACGTTCTGCGTGGTATTGGCTAGGAAAGTAGTTGTTTTTCGTCTATCAATTGTGTTTCAATTTATATTGAATCTTTTGTGAAGACGACTTTGTGTGCTTTATGCATTTCATTTCAAATATAAAAGTGTTCACGTCAACCCTGTTGTGAATAATGAAAATAATGTAAACAATGTTTTACTGACAGTCTCAAACCTCTGTTAGACGAATTTTAAAGTAAATTCACTTTCATCCATACAAACCAAAATTTCTGTAGTGCGAGAAAGGGATTTGGATGCTCGATTTTATTTTTGAGCATGGTTCCAGGGAATGTTAGAAGACAATAGTGATTTCTCAAAAAATGTGCTATTTTCGAAAAATGTAGATGGGCAGATCATAATCCTAATTTTATTATTGAAGCCAAGGACCAATATAGTTTCAAAGTGAATGTTTGATGTGGAATTTTAAATGAGCGAATTGTAGGTCCCTTCTTTTTTAGACAAAGTTTGAATGGCGAACGGTATTTGAACCTTTTACGGACTGAGATATCTACATTCATCGACAACCTACCATTACAAGAGCAGATTCGTTTATTCTTCCGACAAAATGGTGCTTCTATTCATTCTACGAATGAAGTGCGGGAGTGGTTGATCAATGAGTTTGGTGAGCAGTGGATAGATCGATATTCAGGTAATCCTTGGCCTGCTAGGTCTCCAGACCTAACGCCATGTGATTTTTATTCAAGGGGTTACCTGAAAAGCAATGTTTATAAACAACGCCCATTTCGAAATGTAGAACATTTAAAAATTTGTATAAGGAATTGTGCAGCACCGATCAACAGAACTATGTTGAAAAAATGTTCGCTGCGAAATGTTTTCCAGAATGATTCTATGTATGGAGCGCGAAGGAAGTCAAGTAGAATATTGAAAATTTGTGAATTGTTTGTTTATTGAGTTTTTTTTTATTTTTCCACATCTACCTAAACAATACTAAATTCAATTAGGATAAATAATGTATTATTAAGTTTTGATTACAAATATCAGTTGGTTCAATTTTATTTACGGGTTGAGAATATTGAATAAGCTCATGTGCAGGGCACGGCTACACCTAGTGACAAGACTAAATCAAGTTTTTATAATAAATCTTCCGCAAAATGTCTATTCCACAAATATTTGATTAGTTTGACCCAAACTTATGTGATTTAGGTTATTGAAGCTGTTTCCAGATAAAACAAGAATATATAATGTTCTTAGTAAGTAATCTGTGGTCACGTGATATAAGTCGCAACGGATTTTTCAGTTGTCAGACATGCAGAAACGAACCGCCTTTAGAGTTTTTCAGAAATTTCAATTACACATTTTTTTCCCATATGTAGCCAACTTTATGACGGATACTGTATATATATATATATATATATATATATATATATACATAGAAGGAGGGTAGTCTCGTGACTGGACTAGTTGAAAATAACTATGAATTTGAAATAAACTTTGTAGAAAGGATATTCCTTGAGGTTGCAGTCAAATTTAATGGCCAATGAGAAAGAAAAACTCTTTCTTATTTAGTCAAGCTTTCGAAAATGTTTATTTTCATTATCAAGACAGCTGTGAAAAAGAAAACACTTTGTGAAATACGATTTTAAACAAATCTGAAGAACTTACTAGGTGAGGTTAAGTGAAGACAGCGATCTAATCACATTTTGTGATTGAGGTAGTTTTCAAAATCTTATCACTATGAAACACTACTAGTAATATATAAAAATTAAACAATTGCAAACGCACATATTGTTTAAGAAACTTAATTTAAACAATTTAAAATTTGACAAGTACAAAAATTACCACATGGTTAAAGCATGACTGTCATCCACCATTTTCCTTTTTCAGTCATGCTTTAACCATGTGGTGATTTAAAATTGTTTAAATTAAGTTTCTTAAACAATATGTGCGTTTGCAATTGTTTAATTTTTATATATATTACTAGTAGTGTTTCATAGTGATATGATTTTGAAAACTACCTCAATCAAATGTGATTAGATCTGTCTTACTTAACCTTAGTAAGTTCTTTAGATTTGTTTAAAATCGTATTTCACAATAGTGTTTTCTTTTCACAGCTGTCTTGATAATGAAAATAAACATTTTCGAAAGCGATAAATAAGAAAGAGTTTTCTTTCTCATTGGCCATTAAATTTGACTGCAACCTCAAGGAATATCCATTCTACAAAGTTTATTTCAAATTCATAGTTAATATATATATATATATATATATATATATATATATATATATATATATATATATATATATATATATATATATAATGGAGGAATTATGGACATAGCCCTCAGAGAAAGTGTTAACGTAGAACGTGTTTCGGTTTTGTCTCATCAGTACGGTGGAGAAGTGCAGGATGCACTTGTAGGAAGACAAATCAGCGGTCACAAACAGAAGCCAGCCGCTCATTTCGGTCAGCAGACCCTGCATTCCAGGGCAACAATTAACGTCCGACACCTAGCCGCTGGCTTTTGTCGCTTTTCGTTTACCAAGTGTTGTCATCCTGCACTTCTCACTATGATGAGGGCCGAAAGCCGAAACACGTGTCAACGGTTAACACTTTCTCTGAGGGCTAGTCTATTAAATTCCTTCCATTTTATTTTCAACAGTCACCTCGATATTCCTCTCTTTCAATTTATATATATATATATATATATATATATACATATACATCTTGCCTACAATACTGCGTCCTTTCAGGAATCGTACGTTACTGCGTCCACCAGAAATACGCTATCTAGGCCAATTCTGATAGAGTATACTGGTTCTACACAAAAAATCCTACTCAATGCTGGTTTCAGATTATCAAAAACTTCAAAAATAAAAAAAAGTATTCTTATATAATATTGCGTCCTTTCACCATCATATCATTATCACGTCCGGTGAATAATTTGTTTTCATATTTAGTATGATACTGCGTCCAATTAGCATAATATCTTTCATACTCAGCACGATACGGCATCCAGCGCTGTTGCCATGTTTTATTACACATTTTTATTCAACTCGCTTCGTTCATATGCTGTCATTCTTTCCGGTTCAAAATTTGTAATCAATTTTTGGAACACTTGCCGACATCCGATTGAGCTGAAAGTCGGCAGGTGATCATAATTCCGGTAACAATGCATTATGAAATTTTCGTTGGAAAAAAAACAAAATGACGGCTCCAAGATGATGTACAAGTTTTGTGATTATGGTACGATTCAATTCAAAATTGGTATGTGGGGGTTTTCAGGGACGAAAAATGTGAAATTTCTGTCAAAATGAAAAAATTCAAGATGGCGGACAAGTTTTATGGTATGGTCCGATTCGATAAAAAAATTGGTGTGAGGGTTTCCGGTGTCGGAGATGATTAATTTTTTGTCGAAATTTATGAATTCAAGATGGCGGCTCCAAAATGGTGAAAGAGTTTTGTGATTATGGTCCGATTCTATTCAATATTTGTGTGTGGGGGTTTTCGGAGTCGAAGATTATGAATTTTTTGTCAAAGTTTATAAAATTGATATGGCAGCTCATGGAGTTACTGTTAGAGGAAAAAAAATGGCGCTTCAAGATGGCGGACGAGATTCAGGTTTATGGTCCAATTCGATTCAAATTGGTATGTGGGAGTTTTCATGGTCGAAGATTGGGAATGTTTCTTCAAAATTCATAAAATCAAAATGGCGGCTCCAAGATGGCCTATAATCTCTGTGTTTATGGTCCGATTCTATTCAAAATTGGTATGTGGAGATTTTCGGGGTCAGAGATTGAGGATTTCTGATCAACAAACCCAAGATGGCAGGCGAATTTTGTGATTATGACCCGATTCGATTCAAAATTGGTATGTCGGCACGACTCGATGTCGGTCCGATTCGATTCAAAATTGGCATGTCGGGGTTTTTGGGGCCGGAGATTACGAATTAAGTCGAAGATTATTGATTTTCAGTTGAAATTCATAAATTGAAGATGGCAACTCCAAGATGGCGAATGAGTTAATCTCTAGATAGTCTCCTCACTGAAAGACTAGATAGCTCAGAACTTACAGGAAAAAAGGCCTCATAATAACGATGCTTCAACAAAAATGCATAGGTAAGGGTGTACGTATTGAATTGAATCTATAAGTCACGGAATAACCTACGTCACACATCCAAAGCAATTATTTTTTACTTTTTAGTGCATTTGAATAAAAGCTTGTCTTTAAAAAGGTTTTTTATTAATTATTTTATTTCTGTAATAAATTATGGAAAAATCCCCCAAAAAAGGAAATGAAAAAAATACTTCTGAAGTAATAAATAAAATTATTCTTCATCGTAATCCTACAGTTACTTTTATAGTATGTAAACCATGATATGTTTTTTCTCGAACAATATCTCGTCATCCTTGATATATAATTAGTATAATAGTAAATAATCCTAATAATAATAAATTATGGTTACATAAATGAAATCATTTGATTAAATCCTATTATTGTAATTAATCAGTTTTGTTCCCTAAATTAAGTATTTTCTGAGGTCTCCAAATGATTAGGCCATTAGGTGATGTCTTCCTTCACTTCCATTATATGTATAACTACACATAAAAAATATCATAATTGCTGGGGACCAGTCATGGATGATATGATAATAAAAGATGGTGTTTCATTACAGCAACAAAAATATGACAGATACAACACATCCCCGATCCCAACAGACTTTAAAATTTCCAGAGTTCTTCGAATTATTTGAAATTTACTACTTGAAAACTATTGAATATTGGAAAAATGTAGAAAATGATATGATTATCCAACGTTTCATAAAATTCACAGAGAACTGGGTTTTGGAATCGTTTATGTTGTCATTATATATTTGTTTTTTTTTGTGCTCTTTCAGGTAGATAACCACAACACAAATTTTCCTTATCTCATCACTTACCTGTTATGGTAATACTAATTGAGAGAATCAAACTATAGTTAATATAACGTCCTTCTCTTCGGAAAATTAATCCCTTGCTAATCAAAATTTATCGATTCAATTTTTCATAAAGTCAACTGAGGAAGAACTGTGGGGCCTAGGCCCGCCATGTGTCTAGGCCGACAGGGGGTAATACTTGTGACGATCCCAGACATAGCTGGGTAGAGTCCATGTCCCCTTTCAGTTAACATGGTAGCATACCTAGTAGCTTTTGAAAGAAAGTAAGCGGCGGATATGGTTGATGCGAGAGAAATCTTGCTGATATTGGAATTCTCCTGTTGACATGGGTATCCAGGGAAAGAGGACCTCCCCATAGGCTTGCCGTTGCCTCGCCACAAAGTGTTGGACTCTGGAAGGGCAGGGTGATAGATAGTTGACCAATGAAAAACATACTGTATTCGGTAGAGACGGGGAAGTCCTTTATCTATGGGTACTGATGATTGTATTCCTTGCTGACTTGGCGGGAAGCGACGCATTTACTCTCTCGGGTACTGACATCCCAGGCCTCATCAGGCGGACCCACCGTGGCTGAAATGATTCGGTAGCCGGATAACCTAGCGCGTTGATCCAGCGTATCCGGATTCCCATAGTGTGGGGTGTGGTAAGGTACTCACCAGCTTGCTGTTGTTACCACTGTACATATTGTTGCTGTGGAAGTAGTGTATTCGTGACAATGAAAACAGACAAGATTTAGGAAAAAAAACTGATTGAGCTTACAGAAATTGTACGCTTTATATATAAATGAATTAATAATTTTCGAAAGATTCGTAAGTAAATACAATTCAAAAGAGTATATCATAGGGGGGTTTATATGGCTCTTCAGCCCCTCCGTACCTCGACCTGTGAGGACTTTTGTACATTACCCTTTACCTATTCAAGACCCAGGATTCCGAGACTCCCTGCAAAGCGTATCAGTTTCCTGGGAGCTAAGTTCCTGGTGGATAAGGACGTTAGGAAAACTCCTTCGAGGAACTCAAGCCTTTTGCAAAACAGCACTTGGTAGTTGCAAAGCAAGTGTTCTGCAGTTTCAGCGAAATTCTTGCAGTAACGGCACAGTTCACTGTCTGATTTCTCCAGTTTTTCGAAGAGATACCTCAGAGGACAATGTCCGGTGAGCAGTAGCAGTTTCAAGTCTTGCTTGTCCAACTAGAGAAGCTGTTCAGCTTTCTTTGGCGATGAGCTCAAAAGCTTTTTCGCTTGTCGTTGCCCTGGAACCTTTTTTCAGTGGATTTCAATTTTGTCCGCTTCCCAGCTCTTTATCGATGTGGGCTTTGAAAATATCACAGAAGGGTTCTGGGCCAGAAAATTGGGTATTTTCCCCTGCCAAGGCTGTTCGCTTTCGCATTGTCTTTGATTTCTTTGCACCCACATCAGAGTAACCTGATTATTCGTAGCCAGTTGTCTTAGGGAGAGTTTGTAGTCCCAAGTCAGTCTAGACTCACAAGTGTGTGACTTCAGAGCTTTTAGTGCTGCTTTTTCAAAAAGTCAAACAGAAATAAATTCTCTAGAATCTTCAAAATACAACAAAATATCTCGATTCCTAAATGAATAAACTTTTTTCAGATAGTTATCTGAAAAATAAGAAATAAAATCTCCATATTAGTCAGTTTCAGAATATATTTACATTTTTGCAGAATATGTATTTTGTACAAATACCTTTATCGCTCAGTAATAATTGTGAGTATTTCACCTTCAATTCTTCACATTCATATCTCTTCGTGGAAAATATTTTATTTCTATGTTTTCGAAAATATTCTGCTACATTTTTTTTCTGATCTGCCGTCCATTCCACCAATGTTCTTTTCATTTCTCCTTCAATGTTTTTTTTTCATTTTTGTTTTTCTGACCTCAGTCACACTATCGATCCCATTAAGTATTCTCCCAATCCTCCTCACAAAACTAACAGTGAGTAATATTCTCTTTTTTGTTGATGGATGACGTAATCCAAAAAAAAATATTCTACAATGAAAAAGAGGGAATTTTTGTGGCATAGGGGACAAATTATCAAATTAAAGAAAAAAAAAAGCATCCTCAAGTGGGAGTCGAACCCACGACCTTATGATTTCTAGCCATACGCTCTACCATCTGAGCTATTCGAGGACATAGGAATCGACACACACTCGTGAACCCTTTTCTTCAATAATTTAATATTCATGTGAGAAATGAATCGAAAATCCAAACTTACTTATCACTGGCCGTCGAGATCCATTACCTGTCCCTCAACTTCATCGACAGTCCGAAAAATTTCAGTAGCAGATCTAAGCAGATATTTTACCACTGATAAGATTTAGGAATATATAAGGTGAAGTGGAAATATTGTGTCCAGATATATAAAAAGGGGAATTTTTTGGCATAGAGGACAAATTATTAATTTAAAGAAAAAAAAAGCATCCTCAAGTGGGAGTCGAACCCACGACCTTATGGTTTCTAGCCATACGCTCTACCATCTGAGCTATTCGAGGACATAGGAATCGACACACACTCGTGAACCCTTTTCTTCCATAATTTAATATTCATATGAGAATTGAATCAGAAAATCAAACGTACTCATCACTGGCCGTCGAAATCCATTACCTGTCACTCAACTTCATCGTCATTCGAAAATTTCAGTAGCTGATCTGAGCAGATGATCTCCAACCACTGATAAGATTCAGCCATATAAGGTGAAAGTGGAAATATTGTGTCCCAGATATATAATGAAAAAGGGGGAATTTTGTGGCATAGAGGACAAATTATTAAATTATAGAAAAAAAAGCATCCTATATCCTCGAATAGCTCAGATGGTAGAGCATATGGCTAGAAATCGTTAGGTCATGGGTTCGACTCCCACTTGAGGATGCTTTTTTCTTCTTCAATTTAATAATTTGTCCTCTATGTCCAAAATCCCCTATTAATATGACAATTTCAATTTCTAAATATTCAGTTATATTCCCGTAAGTAGATATATTCTCATTCGGATTGTTATCTCTGGAGTGGAAGGACGACTGTCAATTTCATCATTCAGTCTTCCAGTGCTTCTGGGTGTAGAAGGTAGGGTTTTTTTTTGATCCCTTGATATTGGATTCTCGTGGGTAGAAGGTAGTTTCTCATTGTGTTTGCTAGGGCTGGGCGAAATATTCTAAAACTCATTGGTCGTGATTTGAAAGAAGTTGAGAGCAAAGATCGAAAACGATTGTTTTTTTAACTGAAAATAAATGATGACGAAATAATAGAAGGAAAAATGTGCTTTTTCTGAGATGAGTAGGATCCAAATGAATGCGAATGATACGGGATAAATTAAAATATGATCTTAATAACTTGTCTATCGTATTGGGCTGAATGTTGGATCTGCATCGGAGTCGCCCACATGAGAATAATGCTACCCCAAAACTACCGTCTGTGGCGTGAAAAGAAAGAGCGTCTGTCCAGTTCACTTTTGGAGCATGCCCGGCCTTGAATATGAACACTTTGGAAAAGACTGCAGTCTAGATAAAAAATTAGAGTTACCACCACAATGCTGCAATCAGAACAAACTATCGAAAAACAATTTGTGAGTTTTCACACATATGTAAAGGTTCTGAATAACTCAATTTCTTGAAAATTAATAAAAACACTTGCAATTCTAAAAAACTCATAAAAGTTATTTCTGGCCAACAAATTGAAATTGATGTAATTTACTATTGCATTCATATATGATATGTTTTCCTCCTCATAAATTTTGAATTTCTGTAAAAACATATGAAAGTCCGGTAAAAAAAATTCAAAGAATTTTACTTACTCACGAAATAAAAGTGCACCAGAACTTCGCACGTGTTTGCACATGAAGACACTGACCAAAATGTATTTTGGTACATGGTTGCCAGACTGAGGACGCATCATCATGCTACAGGTGAAAGGAGTATATTCAATGTATATTAGCATCCACGATTTGGAGCGCCCCCCAAACAGAAATTGTCTGAACTGAATGTATACTGGAACTTTCAAAGACCGTATAATAGTACGTCCCTTCATTATGTTTTTCTGTGTACATAACTCTCGCATTTGATAATGAATGTTTTCTGTTCTCATATGCCATGGGGCTCTGGAAGCGGGTACAATTTTGAATATATAATTCGATGGTTCGTTCAGAATGATGGAATTATTGTTGGAAAACAATACTGCGTCCGGTATACGGACGTTGTATCATTCAGGACGCGGTAGTGTATGGTCGGAAACCCATGTACGGACGTAATATTGTACGCGGGATATACATATACATATACATATACATATACATATACATATACATATACACATACACATACACATACACACATATACATATACATATACATATACATATACATATACATATACATACACATAACATATACATATACATATACATACATATACATATACATATACATATACATAACATACACATACACATATACATACACATACACATACACATACACATACACATCCCCATACACATACACATACACATAAAATACACATACATACATAACATACACATACCTACATACACATACACATACACATACACATACACATACAACACATACACATACACATACACACATACAGGTTTTTATTAGTGGAAACCATGCCCCCGGGGATATTTGGTAGCATCCCAAATATTCTCTGTCGACACCAAGGAACTTTAAGGGTGATCCCAAAAAAACGTATTCGGGGGTGATACCCCCGAGTTACCGGAAAAAAGGAAAAACTATTGTGGTAACTAAATCACAAATTATTTCCTGGAACTGTGTAAGGGTTTTTATAATATAGGTTAGCTGGTTTTGTATCGTCCGTTTAAAATTATATATATTTCATTTTTGTTGTATATAGATGCCACTAATATAGAACAACTGGTAATTGTGTAATTTTATCTTGGTTTCACAATACTGATTAGATGTCGAATGAATGCCAAATGGGAATATGTTGACTCAACCCCCTATAACAAAAAAAGCATATTTTGTCTGAGTTGCGATTGATTAAGAGAATTCTCATAATAAAAATGAATATTTAGAAAAACCGTGAGAAATAATTTATACAAAGAGAAATGAATAACAAAAAAATTGGAGGTTAGCTTTTATTTGAATGTACTAAAAGGAATAAATTTCTTTAGAGGTGTGATGGGTTATTCTGTTAACAGTTGTTACCAAATTTTCGGTTTGATTACAAAAGCGACGGCTTTGCAACTAGGGTTTTCACAGATAACTTAAAATCAAAAATTTAAAAAATTATTTTTTTTTTTTTTTTTTTTTTTTTTTTTTTTTTGAATGGGAAAAGTTTAAAATACCACCCAAAACTCTCCGACCCGAAAACCCCCACATACCAATTTTGGTTAAATCGGACCATAATCCCCAAAATTCGTTTTTCCATCTTGGAACTTATTCGAACCCAACCATCTTGAATTTATGAATTTTGACAAAGTATTCATTCTCCGACCTCAAAATCTCCCACTACAATTTTGAATGAATCGGCATAATCACAAACCCGTCTGCCATCTTGGAGATGCCATTTTTTTTTCTTTTTCAAAAAAAATCCCTATTGTATTGTCACCGGAATTATGAACACCTGCTCAATTTCAAGTTAATCAAAACTGAGAAGTGGGTAAAAATTAAATTTAGGGTTGATTACACAAAGTTTTGGAAAAAAAGATTTATGTTCTGAAATTTTTTGCTGAAAAGTGATGAAAAAAAAAGAACTTTATTTCGTTCCAATTGTCAGTCCGTTCGTTCGTTGGTTGGGGGCCAAATTTCAAGTGAATTTTGACCGACTTCTAGTCGTCCGAATAATTTGAAGTTTGGCAGGTGTTCATAATTGCGGTGACAATGCATTATGGAATTTTTGTTAGAGGAAAAAACAAAATGGCGGCTCTAAGATGGCGGACGAGCTTGTCGCGGGAATTGTAATGGAATCAACACTTCGACAAGTTACTTACCAACCAATCATTGTCCAATAAAATTAATTGGTACCTACTTTCATGAACACCTCGCGCGACAAAGTTCTTGAAAACAAATTTCAACAAAAGTAATTAAATCTTTCAGCATTATTGTACTTATTTTATACGTTTTGGGATACGGTTCAATGAAATCTTGTCTTGTTTTTTTATTGGTGATTTTATTTCACCATAGTAAATTTAGCGACCAATGGGAAATTTTTCACAAAATACTTATAAAGAAGTAGTTTTAAAGTTGTTTTTAGACTGGGACATTTTTTCCCTCTTAAATATTGCCCAAAAGCATTAAAAAAAAAAATTTTTTTTGAAATTACTTCCATATTAAAGAAAATAAACCCTTTAAAGAAACAAAGTGTTAGAAAGTGTTTTTTATTGTCTTGGGTTGACAACAATGATGGAACCATTCGCCTATCATTCAATTGGAGTTTTGATTTTATTTATCTTTTTTAAATATAATTTTTTGACATGATACTTGATATCTGTCCACTTTCGATTATCAAAATTGATATTTCTCAATGCATTTTCGCATTCTATTTTACCTGGTAGTTTCCTTTCTTTTAATCATTTTTTGAATTCATTCAACATGCATTACTTTCTTTTTTTCTCCCATGTTTTTTTTCACCAAATTCTTTTATTTCAAAGTTGGATTTGGGGTTCATTTCATTTGAGATCTCTTTAACATCCCACATTTTTTTTTATCATTGGGTCTAATGATTCATCCTGTTCTTCGGGTTCTTTTGCCATCATCATCTTCTATCTGTGGTAAATCTAGAAACAATAAATCATGATTGAAAATATTCATTAATCTAGCTTTATTTTGAAAAAATATTTGACCTTCACCATGAACTGATAATGACAACTCAGTTGTTTGAATTTATTTAGGACTATAGTGTTAGTGTTTGATAAATGGGTAATATCTACAATTTTTCATTGTCTGACAGCTCAGTGCAAAAACGAAAAAAATATTTTCCGTAATAGGGGGTAATTGTATTAGCACAGATAACATACATATATTGAATCATATCTCCAGTTAGTGGTACATAATTATTATCTACGTTTTGCAATAGCAGAACTCATGGTGATATCTTAGGAAAGATATGCATTATTTAAATATTTGTATAATCAATATATTATCGTGTATCCACGAATTTGGGTGGCAGAGGATTTATTTATATTTCAGGAGAACAAAGTCTGCTCCACATGAAACCACTATTTCAAATACCAAAATTTAAATGTATCCGGTATCAGTTTGAAATTTTCAATTAGGGGGTTTTCCATTTTTTTAAATTTTTTTAAAACAATCTTGAAATGAAGAATAAAAGATAAACTTCAATATATTATTATGTTTTTTCACTAACTTAGCATCAACTAAAACCACGGCCTTGATGAAGCTATGGTACAACAAAACACGTTCGTGTTTTAGTTAACTTTAATTTACCGAAAACTTATTTGTTAGATTTTTTTCAGAATATCTATTGGAGTTCAACGTCCAACGGGTTTTGCCGGAAAATTGTTCTCTGTTAATATCCCCAAAAAAAAAATTGCTTATTTTTTGTAGATTTTCCATTTCGGAAAAAAATTATTTTTTTTCAATTTTAAATTGAGATTGTTTCACTTTTCAACATATAGTTCATTCTATTCTTCAATTATGGATTTTCATGAATTTCTGCCGAGTCTACCCAAAAATCTTGAACGTGAAATATGACGAAAACTCTACTAAACCATATTTTCAAGTGGTTTATTTCATAGCTAGATATATACTGGAATTATTCATTGAGATATTTTTCTATCATCACTAATATGACAACAATTGAGACTCTGGTTTGAAACCAACTACTTCAAAGAAATATGTTTATTAGACTTCTTTTGCCAATTTCGTTTCAATTTTACGTTACTGATGATATTCTCTCAAAATTGATGAAAAAGGAACAATAATCACATATTTGGTACTCCAAAGATGTTATGAAGTAAAAGTAGATCCTTTTGTTAATCCCAAAAGAAAAACTCTCCTTTAGCTTTATTCTTGGACACATTGTGTAAAGAAATAAAGTCCTTTCAATTAAATATATTCACCTGACAATTCAATTTCGTTCAATTTTTTCCTGCGAATCTGTTAGCTTCTCCATTATCCACCCATTAGGAGTCTGCTAATTTCGTCATTTCCCAAACCTTTCATGCAGTCTGTGAAATCGCGATGCACCCGAATGTCGTGCCCCAAATGTCCCACCAGTCTTTTCGTTTTCAGTTAAATTGATGATTTGGGTTACAGAAATTTACGTATTTTCGTAGTTTGGTTCCATTTATGTTTCTCGGAGATTGTAATGTAACATTTGAAAAAACATTTTCTCAAACAGTCGTGTCCCCCATATATTCCAGAGACGAACCAGTTCTTGCAAATACATCGGGTTTTCCTTTGAAATCCAGCTAAAGTTCTGGTCTTTATCAATAAATCTACAGCGTGTTTCATATCGGGTGTTAAAATCTGGAACTTTTTTACCTCGTTTCCATATATCTAACTACGCAAAAATGTTTCGCAAGTTGTTTTCAAAATCAGCCCTTGCATTCTTCGCTCTTCTGTTGTTTTTTCAGACCATAGGGTCTTAGAGTATTGCTCAATAGTCATTTTGGAGTCTCACCAGATCTTCGCTTATTGAAAACTACTATCTTACTGAGGGTTATTGAGGCTTGGTACTATATCCCGTGATGGTTTGAAGATCTACTTCAATTTGTTCTTCCGTTTTTTTCATTTCAGTCTCTAAGTAATTATTCAGTTTGATCAAGTCGCTCGTGATTGGTAAGGCGGGGTACAGTTGAACTTTCTAACGTGTGAGTATTAAGAGCATTTGATGAAATCCCCTATACTCCATTCTATATCCATCAATGCTAAGAACGATTCTAACTCTTTATTTTTTTTAATATCACCCTTCGAGCATTACCTCTTTAAAGTTACATTTTCAAAGAATAACCAATTTTCAGTGCCAATGAGGGTATTAAATTGTGGCCTATTTGTGACAGAAGAAATGTCAAGCATAGAGATTTGGTCATTGATAACACTATCAAAATATCTTGGTTTAGCACTGGTAAAGGGAATTATGTGGTTATTATTATTTCAATTTCCAGCAACAATCTACCGATTTGTTCCATTGATTTTTCTGATCAACTCTCTTTGGGTGATTCATATCGTTCATACAGCATAATCCAGTTTCACAATGAGTTCATCTTCTCTACAAATTCTTGTGATTTTATCCTCCTCATCTTCAAAAAGGGTGTTCTCAGTAAATTCTGATGAAACAAAATTTCCGAGCATTCCTGCCAACATGGCGTTTCTTTCCCAAAGGTTTGCGATATGAAGAATCTGTTTTTTTTTTCTCAGTACAATTGAACTTTACGTGATGTGTGATATTTTTTTTTCAACATGAACCAAGGAAACCTGGACAAGGGCATAATCAAGTAACTATATTTCCTTTTTTCTGCTGAAGTGGGTCGTCTTGTTAAGATCAGCTCACCATTTTTCGTTCGTGGGACCCTCACAGTTTGGTAAAATTACCCTCTCGGGGATCTTGGAAAACTCTTTCCGACGCTGGGTGAATTTTTTTGGGGAGGGTAATATCTTTGCAAACCAACGTATCATAGCATGAATAATTTCAGATGTCTTGAGATATTTATAACGAGCTTTTGACATATGTAGCAAGATAAGATTTATTCCCAATGCGGCTCCCAGAAATATTTTCCCTTTTTGTGTGGTTTTTTTCACCCCCCCCCTCGTCACATGAATCGTCTGATACTTGTTTTAATTTCTCTCTCAATTTCACGACTTTTTCGTCCTGTTGAATTTTCGTTTTTTTTTTTTTTTTTGATTTAGAAAATGAAATAAAATCTAAATTTTCTAGGTCGGACACTTCAATATCATCGTGTTTTTTTTTTCTGTTTGTTCACTTCATTGGGGGTTTTCGACGTCTGATTTTTTCCCTTTACAATTCCCGGTACACATTTTTCTGCAGTTATTTGAAGAAATTGAATGTTTTTATTTTGTTTCTCGTTTCAATTGATGAATTAGAATTTGATGATGGGGCGTAATCATTATCCCCATCCTCTGAAGTGCATACGGATCTTCTTCGGAGGAATCGCTTAAACCCAATGGATCTGAATAATTCCTGATACTCAGAGCTTCTTAAAATCTTTTTTCTGAACTGGTATTATCTTTGTTGAGGATTTTGAAATGGACCTGAAAATATCATCATCTTTGCCCCCCCCGGTTTGTGATTCAATACAAACAATTCGGGATAAACAGTGAGAGTTTTTTTCAAAATCTTGTTATGTCTTTATCGTCAGTTAAAAAAGGGTTTTATTGGTGAATTATGATCACATTACAATTCTCGTATAAGTTCCAACTGAAGTCAGAGAGTAATATTAACACTGGGTTCGCGTGATGGGCATTTTTCGATGGAGGGATGACGAATCATCATGTTATATTCGTCAACAGTTAGTGCGGCATATTTTCCCCATTGGAGCCTAATTTTGGGTTTTTATCAATGGTAGAAATCAATGTTACTTCTTTTTTCGAGTGAGTTAAATTTTGGTAAATCTCCCCATTTGATATTTTATAACCATGCCCCAGAGGTTCTGAGAAAAGATCGATATTCCCGTTCTTCCTTATTTCACAAAATTTTTCATCTCTGTTTTTTGAGCTGGATGATTATTATCGATAAAAATTTTTTCTGAATCTTGATTCTGGAACTATCAGAACTGTTTGATTGAAGCAAACTTGAGTACAATCCCCATCATCAGCTGAGTTGGCCCCTACTGTATCTATGATGGTTATATTGAAGTCCTTGACTCAGTATGTGATTGATCAATTTCAGAACTGAAGTTTCATTTTCCTTTGGGGTTGAACAATCCATTTCCTTATTGTCAAGAACATTTTCTGGTCAAGACCATAACTCTTGAGAATGGTGAGATGAGAATTTGTTTCTTCCTGGTTTGAAGTTCTGGGGACTCATATTTCGGAAGATCTAAGAGGCGATAACCATTTTTTTCCCTTCCCCCGAAAAACCACTCCATGAGGGTTCAAACAAATATTATCTAAAATTTTTTATTTTTGATCTAGGAGTTGGTGAAATTATATCTCAGTTTGGATTCCGTAGACATTTCAATGGTAAATCTTGGATGAAATTATGGTGTTCTTTTTCCCAATTTTTTTTTCCCAAGTGCGAGTAACTTTCGACTTTTTGTTCTTTTTTTTCAGGACTAAAAAATGTTATTGATTATTTACCTTGGACAATGAAAAGTTCATCTTATCAGCATATTAGACCAAGAAAGATGATGGGGTGGAGCAAAATATTGTATTGGTATTCATCAAGGTGTCCTGAATTAAATTTAAATTTAATATAAATCAATTGAGATGTATTCTTCCGACAGGATCATGAACGTAGCTCGTTGGAAGCGCGACCAACAAAAAAAATTTCAAACGGAGTGGGTTCCCCCCAAATTTTCCCTCCCTCATGTTTTTTTTTTTTAAAAAGAAAAGTTATCAGGGGGAAAAATGGTTTTTTTCACATAAATGAGTTGAGGCTGATTAAAAAAAAAATTTTATAACAATGTGAAAGGTGAGAACGTATTTTTTGACAAACTTTTTATTTAAAAAATTTTTTCAGTTTTTTGTTGAAAAAAATTTCGCCGTTTCAACTTTTTATCGTCTAATTTTTTAAAAAAGCATAAAAATCAAAATTTTTTATCAACATATTGGGCATAGATTTTTTTTATTTCAAAATTTATAAAAAAAAAAAAATGATTGTCGAAAATTTTTTTAAAACCAACGTCACCACGGAGGCACTTTTTCCTGGTCGGGTTCCCCCGGGTATACTCCCCCTTTTTTGATTTTTCCCTTTCAGGGTCTGTGCCAAAAAAACAAATAGCTGGTTCTTTTGTTGACTCCGTTGATTTGTCGTTTTCTCCAAGTGTTGTCCATCCTTGCACTTCTCCACCGTATGATGGGGGGGGCGCATTTTACGAAGCATTTTTTTCTGGGGGCTATGTCCTTAAATTTTTCCTTTTTTTTTTTTTAACTTCCTGGATATTACTTTTTTTTTATTTTGTATATATATATATATATATATATATATATATATATATTTTGCCCCTTCGTCATTCGGAAAAAATTATTTTCTTTTGGAAACGTGAAATTTCGCATCGATATCTGGCCCCCGTTTATTTTTGATTTTTTTAAGAAAAACCGGAGACCTGAAAAAAAAACATTTTTTACCCCGCGGACTTGGGATATAGAAATCGCCGATCGATTGACAATAAAAGGGTGGGGGGCCAAATTATCAAAATCAGGCGATCTGGGAAAAAAAAAAAAAATTCCTTTTTCGTATCGACCGAAACAAATTTTTTTTGGTTTGGTTGGAGTTTTTTTGTACACAAAAAACATTTCCGGTTGCGCTCCGGGATTTTCCATTTGACCTCAAAGTGAGTATATATATATATATATATATATTTTTAATTTTAAAAATTTTATATATATATATATATATATATATATTTCTTTTTTTCTTGACCCATTATATTTTTCAAAATTTTTTTAAAATTATTCATTATTCTTTAAATTTTCAGTTTTTAATGGATTTTTCATTTTAGGTTAAAAAAATATTATTTGTTGAGTTCCTCTAGGATTTGGGGGGTGTCTGACTTCGACGAAGTTCCATTCCCGTTAACTTCGTCAGTCAAATCATAAGCATAAACCCATCAAATATTAATTTTTTAAAAATGAAAATATTCTAACTATTAAAAAAAATTTTGTTGAAAACCTTTGAAATGAAAATTTTAAAAATTTTAAAAAATATAATTATATATATTTAATATATATATATATAAAATAATTTTTTTAATATATATATATTTAGATATTTTTATATATATATATATATATATATATATATATATTTTATATATTTATTAGCGTATCCTCGTTCGAATAGTGTTATGGTTTCCCAAAAATCCCATCAAAATAATTTTAATTTTACCAATCCCAAAATTTTTTAAAAAACCTTTCCTTTTAAA
>JAFIRS010003793.1:0-114173 GCA_018342105.1 Gonioctena quinquepunctata | reverse complement strand
TCTCAATCTTAGTTTCCCAAACCATAAACATTGACTGAAATATCATTCAAATACTCAAACATTTTTATATCACGTAATTTTACTGGAAAACCATACCTGTTACACAAGACAGTCTCATAATGTGGATGGATGCACCTCCGAACTTATTATGGGGAATAATGGGTTCACGGATAAAAACAGCATTGGTCTTATTTTTTTTTGACAACACCTTTTCTTCTCTCAATGAATTTGGGGAAATTTCTTATGATGATCCAAGTGGACTGTATTTTTTATGTTCATAAAAGGGAAAATAATTTTTCCAACTCCATCCTGAAAAATTTCTTTTTTTAAACCTTTCATCATTTCAACAATTATAATACAAACCTGAAAACCCCCCAAAATCCTACTTTTTGGGGAATTCAAACATTAATGTATTACCGGTAACCATTTTCCCAAATTTATTTATTCTGAAATCAGTTTGCGGTACTGTTGTACATACATGATTACAATCGTGCATCTGGTGACGCAACAGTAATCGCTCATTCGAAAAGTACAATAAACATCCATTACAGAAATATTTTTTGTGTTCATGAGCTGAAATTTGACTTGACACCAATCTTGAGAGATCTTTTATCCAACAATAATGACTATTTCCCACCTCATCTGTGATAAGCAATAAATTGACATGTCTTCTGAGTTTTCTCTGAGAGTATCGAAGGGTCCCAATCACCTCATCTTTGACTCTCTTATTCTCAATCTTAGATTCCAAACCATAAACATTGACTGAAATATCATTCAAATACTCAAACATTTTTATATCACGTAATTTTACTGGAAAATCCATACCTGTTACATTCAAGACAGTCTCATAATGTGGATAGGATGACACCTCCGATACATTATTATTAGTCAGGGAATAATGCAGATGTCACGGCCCATGCAAAGCAGCATTGGTCTTCATTTTTTATGTTGACAACACCTTTTCTTCTCTCAATGAATTCGGAAGTTTCATGTATGATGATCCACAAGTGGACTGTATTTGTTTATGTTCACCTCAAGGAACATAATTTTCTCAACTCCATCCTGAAAAATTACTTTTATTAAACCTTTCATCATTTGCAACAATTATAACTACAAACCTGAATCACGCTCCTCAAACTCCGTACTTTGGGCAATTATAATGTCACGAAACGCATCAAATAATCCATTCAAATCAGTTGATCGATCTGCTATACGATTGGGAGAATTGAATGATTTTATATCTGTCAATTCCTGTGTTTGAATGACATAACTTCAAATACTTCCATGTTGACCTTGATGGAGTTGTGTAGTTTGATGTTTTTTCCAATAACTCGAGTACTTTGGGCTTAATATCGTTGAAAAGGTGCATACTCTGTATACATATTCTCACTAGATACTCTGTAGCTGGAAATGCGACACTTGAATGCATTTTTAATGAGGTGTACACCACCTCCCAAGTGAACACATGAATTCGTCCTGTGTGCGAGTGTTCTATTGTGAGAGTTGACTTGACAATATGGAAATGTCACATTACAACAATTACATGTATAGAGTGGTGCAGGTGGTGAGTCATCGCCATTGTTCAATTTAACTCGTTTCACTGAAGGACCTCCCTGGCAAGTTTCCCGTTGATGTCGACGAAGATTATCACTACGGGTGAAAGCTCTACCACAATCACACGAATACATTTCACCGACTTGTTTTCAATAGCTCACTGGAGGAGACACTGATTCGAAATACTCTTCTCCTGGAATATTTCAGTGAAATACCCCCACCATACAACAAGTCCAATGCGATGCGCAATCTGTATGGATTTTGAGGAGATTCTCTTGATATTCAACGCACTCATCAATACTCGCAGTTCACTCTTAGCTCTCTCACAGGACAAACGCCCTCCTCGCTTGGAAAGTACAAGGATTCATGAAGGTCATGACTACACAGAATATGTATGCCTACACCACAACTTTAGTCAAGGTCAAACAAACATCGAGATCAAATCTTTTGGTTGCCGAAACAATCCCAACATCAAAACTCAAGGTCAAATCTCAAAGTCAAAACTTAATGTTATGAATCTCAAGGTCATATTCAAGGTCAAGTCGAATCTCAAAGTCGACCAAACCCAATATCAAAACTCAATGACAAATCTCAAAGTCAAATCTCAAGGTCAAACACACACACATTGCACACCTGCAACCATTCAAGGTCACACGTGACGTCATAGTGGTGGGGGGAGAGCCAGAACCGGCTTAAATCTCCTACTTTTACGTAAAGCACAAAATGAAAAAATATGTTATGCCTCAATGTTCAAGCTGACACTAACGGAGACTAGAGAAATACTGTATTTGATGTTCTATTGATTTCAATACTCACTAAAACCGTTGAATAAACTCGTAAATATGCAAAAAACCTTGACATGACGAAGTCTTCCTAACATAAGAATACTATTGAACTACTCCGAATGCCGTTTCTTCTAGCAATCTGATACAAATATGTCACAATCTTTGCCACTGTTTAATGCAAAAGTATAGTTAGATAATTTTCAATGTACAAGGAAATGTAGTCAAACCTTGCAGGGTTTGAAATATTTGGAGGTCTGGCTGGATACGAAACTGACTTTCGCAGAATCGAAAAGTCAGCATCATCTCTCGGCAGTCTCATGCCAAACGTCGGAGGGCCCAGAGCGTCGAAGAGATTTCTTCTCGCCAACGTTGTCCATTCGCAGCTGCTCTTTGCAGCGCCAGTGTGGCATACAGTCACAGAAAATAAAAAACTCCCCCAGAGGCTAACAAGAGTTCAACGGCTTATAGAACCGTATCAAACGAGGGCGAGGGAGTAATCGCTGGAATCCCTCCTATAGAACTACAAATCCAAGAGAAAAGAAAAACACAGCCGAGTTCCGAGACGGCTAGAGCTAATTTAATGACACGCTGGCAAAAAGTGGAACCAGGGAAAGTAAGGGCGCTGGACCTGGAGCCTCGTTCAGGACATACAATGATGGCTTGATAGACTTACCCAAGAACTATCAGGTCGCGGGTGCTTTGGGAAATACTTTTTTGAACGAATGAGAGCAGAGTCGAATGAATGTGTATACTGCCAAACAGTTGACGATGCGGCGCATACCTTGTTCCTGTGCCCCAGATGGAGTGACTTAAGGAGACAGTACGAAGTTACAAACAATAGGATATTTGACGTTCGAAACATGATGGAGGGATTGATGAAATCTGAGGAAACGTGGAAACAAACATATAGAACTGTATGATCAATAATAGAAACCAAGGAAAGAGAAAACAGAATTCCCTGAAAAAAAGAACAGCCCTCACACTGAAGTAATGCGAAAGCGGATTCCGGTGAAAGGGATAGAACGAAAAGAGGAGAGGTTTCAGTCGGTAAGAATCACGCACCCCTGAAAAACAAAAGACCGGGGTCTCATGCAAGATTTCCTCTCCTCTGGCAAAAAAAAAAGACAGATAGATTTATTCATCCTTCGAGCTACATTATATAGATGGGACAGGTTATTGGGATTTGTAAAAATAAATAATAATAAATGACATGAAAACACTTCAACAGGTCAGTTGAATTCACACATATGAATATCAGCACCGCATGAAAAGTGATACATGTTGTGAAACAAACACATACATGGAAATATAGTTAAAATATATTCGTCACGATGAAAGTGATCCGGCATTACCAACCTCAAGTGTGAATTCATGTACTGTGTACAAACATATTTCTGTTAGGAATAGTTTCAACTATTTTTCAATAACAGTGTCTTTATATCGCTTGGCAACATGTTATGGAGACGTATACCAACAAACATAGGAGACTTTTTATTTTTTGCATGCTGATGTTTTTAGGTAGTAAGTACATTGTTATTCCTGGTATGGCAATTATGGATTTATGATCTCGACTATAGCTATCTTCTAATTTCATGGGTATATGTTTTCTAAATGAACATACATGCAAAAGTTAGTATTAAATTACTACGTTTTAAATCTAGATTGAAGAACAGTCTCAGCAATGATTTCTGTTTAATGGAAATTCTGTCTATTTCAGTAGCTGAACCCCAGAGAGCAATGTTGTAGTGAATTATTGAACGAAACTTGACGATATCAGTGATTTAGTATCTAATTTATCCTTGAGGGATTTAATAGGATAATACGATTGATTCAGCTTCTAGATGTGAGCTCTATATGTTCTCGCCAAGTGAAATGTGGATCAATTATTGTTCCTAAGAACTTTCATTAATGCTAAGGATTCATTCCGGAAAAAGAAATTGAAATAATGCAGGCTACCAGATGAATTTGCAAACTTCATATAGACTGTTACTCAAACATAGTCAGGTTGATTATGAGTCTATTCCTAGAGCACCAGTCATCAAATTCATGTAGGACGAGGTTATTTATTTCTTCTCGTGTTTTACTCGAAAAAAATGATGAAAGTTTCATCTGCATAAAGGTATATTGCCCTGTGGTGACCCAGATGGTACAAGGAACTTTTCCGACATTTTTTAAAATTTGATTCAACTGGAAATATCCATGTGCCAAGAAAAATACTGATTAATGTTTCCTCGAATACCCAGGTTAAAAAGTTTTTCTGATACGAATTTAATATTCAAGGTGTCAAAGGCTCTACTTGAATCGAAGAAAATTTCGACAACAATGTTTTTTTATATCCATTGAATCATGTACTTGTCATACAAAGTTGAACGTTGTTGGTTGGTTAATTCTAAACCCGTATTGAGACTTAGTCATTAGAACAAATTTTTCCATGTAGTCGTTTATTCTACGAGATATAATTTTTTCAAAGATTTTTGAGAATGTACTGATTATAGAAATGGGACGATCATTTTCTATGTTTTTACTGTCACCATTTTTAGGTAGAGTTCAATAGAAATACTACCTATTGGTCCCGTCATCACAACAAGACTTTCAATAAACATTCATTTATCTTCACCGATCATGGTCCCCGAGAGCTAGGAATACCATCAATTGAGATGTTTATATACTCAATAGTATTTTATTCTTGAACCATGTATTGTATATTTATAGCGGGGTTTTCTATTTGGGGTGTGGTTCGTCGGAGAAATGATTTTGGATGCTTCTTTATAGATTGTTCATATTTAATTATTTTGAAACACAATAACATTTCGCTTGGGGGCCCTCAGGCTTCATCAGATCTTATCTACAAAAACAGTTTGAATAGACTTTAGGCCACTTGTGTGGATAATTTCTAACCTACCAACACAATTTCAGTAGTGGAAACAGGTAATTTTTCTATTAGCATATTGTGCTGTTTTTTCTTTTCAACATTTTTCAAAAGGAAAGTGGTGACTCGAAACGATTTTTTTTATTTTTTTTTTCGATAGAGGGTATTTCTGTTTTGACGATGATGGTTGAATACCGCGTGGATTGAAATTTGACATTTGAGAGTTTTTTCGACGTCTCCAAGTTCAATTTGGTTTGGTCGTTTGCCTTGGTTTTGTAATGCTCGGGTGTGACTATTGTAGGTTGTTCATTTGGCGTGTTGAATAAATCAGGAATTTGGTACATTATTTTTATTTATTGTGGGTTGGAAGGAAGTAATCTTTACTTAAAAAAAAGGAGTTATGATTTTGTGGTATATTTTACTCAGTTGCTTTATATCTTTATGCCATTCTGTTGTTATTTTTCAATTTTTTTTCTATGAAGGGTAAGATCTTTTTGTCCCTTTCTTCTTCTATCGTGAAATTTAATATATATTTTCTATCAATGCCCCGGATATGTTCGAAGATGGGCCAAATCGGTCCAGTTGTTTCAAAATGTTGGAAGATTTAAAAAAATCTCACACTTTCATAACAATATTGGCAAACCATAGGTCTTTTGATAAAGCTTTATGAGCTCTACAACATCCAATCTTTTTTATTTTTTCACTAAAATGTGCACACAAATAAAAAAATTAAAAATCGCTGTAAACAACCATTCATGAGAGATAATCATTTTTTATCACCCTCCTTTCATTTGAAGTTTATTCGCTCGTGTCAATCAGATACTATTTGAGTTTCTCTTCTGCCGACGAATAGAACGTCTTTCATTGTATTTTGACATTTCTGGATTTTCAAATTAAATATTAGATATTATTTTTCTGAGCGTTATTAGGATTGAAACCCAAGTAGGGACTGTCTATATCTTTGTGTGCTGGTTATACTTTTTTCTTTAGATTTGAGTCAGATTACATAGAAATATTAGGAAGAATTTGGGGGAGATTGAATGTTCAATTTTTTTGATACATGATTCATTAGCATGATTGATGGCTTTTTCAGAATCAATAATTAGATTCTGAAATCTACCTTTCCGGCTGGCCGGGCCATCGGTTTTTTTTAGTATAGGGACAAGGACCGCAAATTTTAAGTATGCCAGGATATTCTCCAGAAGAAATACATAAGTTTATAATATGTCCTATCACTTCAGATAATGAAATGCCCAGTTTGAACATTGCATCGGCATGGAATACAGCATATGGATAAACACTTTAGTAAACTCGGACAGGGAAGGTATAGTACTGTTGATGCCCGCGATTCCTGAAAAAGAACATTTTCTGTCCATTTTGTAATTAATTTCCCGAACGTAGTGAGTAGGAACTTAGTTATTAGCAGTCAGCAGATTTATAATCCAAAACTACCACGTAAATATGTTAATACCATTTTTATCGGCGTTTATTACTGCAGATAATGAGTTTGCACATTACGTTCCTGTTCGGATGTTTACCTAATAGCCGGAAGCACTTAACTTCTTTGTGCAGCCTGGGTCTTGAAAATTCATATACCGCTTTAAGAAAACTCGCTCCTTTTGCCGCGCGCCACTGTTATCGACTGTATCGACTTTACACCGATTGTGAATTGTCTTCAGTCGTGACTTCTCCCTTCAATGACAAAGAGATGGCAATGATCTCGAAAGATGAATCTAATGTCGTGGCCATCTGAGATTTTTCATCGATACCTCATTTATATGGAGAAGGCATTGTTTATGGTTGGGTGAATTTGAATCTCGCATGATGATTTGTGGAATTATCGAGGTGGTTATACGACGTTCCGAGTATGATTGCAGAGGATCGAAATGGGGATATTAACATATAGGTGGGATGGTGGATGTGATCGATTTAGTGCTTCGTGAGCTGTTGATAGATTTGTAGTGCAGGCCAATGTATTTTTTATTGTTATTGTTTTTTTAGATCTGTTTCAGTTCGACATGTACTGAATTATTTATAAGTTATTACCACCACTTTTACATTCAAAAAAATATACGATGTGACTGTTGGAATTGAATGCAATTTAATGTAATGTGGACCATTATCGTATGTGTCGGAGATTTGTATATGTGGCATTTTTATATAAACACATAACCCCAACCAATAAATAAAATTAAAGTAGGGATTATTCTAATTTCAAAAAATAAATAAAAAATAAATAAATTTATCGCAGAATATGTTGAATATAATTTTAAAAGTAAAAAAATTTTAATTACTAGATACATAAATTATGGTAATTTTTTATTAAAATTTCCCCAAATTTAAAATGAAAACTAAAATACCCATTAAATATAAAATAATTGAAAATATTACAATAAAACCAACTTCAATAATTTACCAACCTTGAATTTACATAATTTAATCAAGCCATTATTTTAAATGTAATTTTATAAGCTGAATTAGTATTGGTTATGTTCTTGAAAATTAAAGATTTTGGCGGTATTTTAGTCTATTCAGAGGAACCTGTTCTGTAATCGATAATCCACGATTGAATTTACTTTCTTTATTAATTTACATATCGTCGTAATTTGAAGATATATATATATATATATATATATATATATATATATATCTCATTCCCGGGTGACCAATCGGATCAATATCAAGCACGTCAGGTTTGTGTGAACCATATCATAACACTGCATTTGCAAAGACATAAGCTGTGCAATCAAAGTCGTATCAGACTGTGTTCTCACCATTCATTCAAGTGCGGTCATTCCGTTTATTAAGAAATTTTTTTAAATCTCCCAAATGTGGTTTTCGATATTGATGTTGAGTCAAATTGTTATTTTCAAAATCCAGAATAGTACTTTAATTGGTATGCATGTACTCTGTCTCCAGGCTCTCTTAGCTCTATCGCGATCTATTATGAAAACTTTTTTCTCAAATAAATATAAGGATGTTTGGGCGGGCTCTGCTTCCCGAAGGAGGAGTCCTCCAAAACCATTACGGCTTGCTATATGGGAAGTACATTTTTGTGTCTCTCAGGGACATGATATACCCCCTCGAAGATGTATGTAGATCTCTCTCAATGTTCCAGGTTTACAAGTGATTTGTTTGAAGTGATCACCTCATGTGTGAAAACGAATGGTGATCTGAATCCAAATGAAGTAGATTTTCAAGCCTCCCAGGTACACAATATACCCCGTCAGTACCGAAGCAGACTTCGTTCTCAACTTTACTGAAAGTGAGGTCATTTCTTTCATTTTCGATATTTTTTTAAATCTTCCACATGTTGTTTTTGATATTGATGTCAAGCCAAATAATTATTTTCAGAATACTACTTTCGACCTACTTGTTCGAATGGTATACACAGACTCTGTCTCCAAGAAACAGGATCCTTTTATGAGCTATCTTAGCTCTATCACATTCCCTTTTAAAAAATTCTATTTTCGAAGAAATATAAGGATGTTGGGCGGGCCCAGTTTTCCGGAAGAGGAGCCCTCCAGGAGAGTGCGTAGTGAGCTACGGCTTCCTCTACAAGAAGTGAGTTTGTGATCTGAATCTAAATGAAATATATTTGCATGCCTCTCAGGTACACAATTTAACCAGTCACTGCCGTGAGGTCAATCCTTTAATTTATTATATTTTTTGAAATCTCCCACATATTGTGGTTTTCGATATCGATGTTTAGCAAAATAATCCTAAGTTCGACCTATTTGTTTGAATGGTATGCACTGGCTCTGTCTCCAAAACAGGCTACTTTGATGAACTCTCTCAGCTATATCACATTATCATTTGAAAAAATCTATTTTCAAAGAAATAAAAGGATATTGGCTGGGCACTTTGTGCCAGAGGAGGAGTCCTTCAAATCCATTTCAATGGTGGGTGCGTAGCGAGCTACGGCTTCTTCTACAAGAAGTGAATTTTTTCGTCTCTGAGGAACACAACATACCCCCTCAAGGTTTCACGTAGACCTTTCCCAATCTACCAAGTCTACAAAAGTCTACAAGTGATATATTTTAGGTGAAAGATCAACCTGTGTGATAAACAATGATTAGTCATCGCAATCAAAATGAAGTAGATTTGCAAGCCTCTCAGGTACCGTACGTTTGGTCATTCCATTTTTGAAATCTCCCACATGTTGTGGATTTCGATATTGATGTTAAGCCAAATAATTATTTTCAGAATACTACGTTTGAATGGCATGCACATACTCTGTTTCCAGGAAACAGGGCTCCTTTGATGAGCTGTCTTAGCCCTTTCACATTATCTGTTTTCAAAGGAATATGTTGGGCTGGCCCAGTTTTCCGGAGGAGGAGTCCTCCAGAACTATTTCAATGGTGGGTACGTAGACCTCCCCCCCCCCTTGTGATGAACAACGATCTAAATTAAGTAGATTTGCAAGCCTCCTAGGTACACAAACATACCCTTAGGCAGTACTTCGTTCTCACCATTTACTGAAAGTGGAACGTAAAGTCATTCCGTTTATTTTTGATATTTTTGAAATCTCCCACATGTGGTTTTCGATATTGATGTTAAGTCAAATATTTATTTCCAGAATACTGCGTTCGACCTACTTGTTTGAATGGTATGCAAGGTCTCTGTCTCCAGGGAACAGGCTCCTTTAATGATTTCTCTTAGCTCTATCACATTCTCTTTTAAAAATGCAATTTTTATAGAAATATAAGGATGTTGGGCGGTTCCTGTTTTCCGGAGGAGGAGTCCTCTAGAACCATTTAAATGGTGAGTACGTAGGGGACTACGGCTTTCTCTTTAAAAAGTAATTTTTTTTGTATTTCAGGGATACAGCATAACCCCTCAAGGATTCATGTAGACCGCCCCACCCTCTCTGTAAAAAACAACGATTGGTGATCCGAATCTGAATGAAGAAGATTTGCAAGCGTCCCAGGTACACAATATTTCCCGTCATAACCGTAGCAGACTCCCTTCTCACCATTTACTGAATTGAGGTCATTCCGTTTATTTTTGATATTTTTTGAAATCTCCCACATGTTGTGTTTTTCGAGATTGATGTTCATTCCAGAATACTACATTCGACCTACTTGTTTGAATGGTAAGCAAAGACCCTGTCTCCAGGAAACAAGCTCCTTTGATGAGCTCTCTAAGTCTATTTTGCTGTTTCATAAACATGTTCATTCTCAAAGAAACATAAGGATGTTGGCCGGGCCATGTTTCTCGGAGGAGGAGTCCTCGAGAATATTTTCAATGGTAAGTGCGTAGTGAGCTACGGCTTTTTTTACAAGAAGTGAATTTTTGTGTCTCTTAGGAACACAACATACCCCCTTAGGGATTCATGTAGACCTTTCACAATCTACCAGGTCTACAAGTGATTTGATTAAGGTGAGAGATCACCCCCTGTGTGATAAAAAATGATTGGTGATCCGAATCTGAATGAAGTAGATTTTGCAAGCCTCTTAGGCACACAATATTCCCCGTCAGTACCGTTCTCACTATTTACTGAAGTGAGGTTATTCCTTTGATTTTTGGTAATTTTTGGAATCTCCCAAATGTTGTGGTTTTCGATATTGATTTTGAGCCAAATAATCATTTCCAGAATACTACGTTCGACCTATTTGATTGAATGGTATGCATAGACTTTGTCTCCAGGAAACTGGCTCCTTTAATGGGCTCTCTTAGCTCCATTTCGCTGTTTCATGAACATGTTTATTCCTCATAGAAACATGAGGATGGTGCGGGCCCTGTTTTCCGGAGGCTTAGTCCCCCAGAATCATTTTAATGGTGAGTACGTAGTGAGCTACGGCTTCCTCCCCAAGGAGTAGATTTTTGTTTGTCTCAGGGACAACACATAACTCCACAAGGATTCATGTAGACCTTCCTCCCCATGTGATAAACACGATTGGTATTCCGAATCTAAATAGTGGGTGCGTAGTGAGCGACAACTTCCTCCACAAGAAGTGAATTTTTGTGTCAAAAAAACCCCTTAAAAATGTTGATAAAACAACGATTGGTGATTCGAATCTGAATGAAGTGGATTTATAAGCCTCTCAGGTACACAATATACCCCGTTAGTACCGTAGCAGACTTCGTTCTCACCATTTACTGGAGTAAAGTTATGTCTTTGATTTTTGAAATTTTTCTGAATCTCCCACATCTTGTGGTTTTCGATATTGATTTTAAGCCAAATAATCAATTCCAGAATACTACGTTCAACGTACTCGTTTGAATGGTATGCACAGACTCTGTCTCCAGCTCTATTTCGCTGTTTCATGAACATGTTTATTCTCATAGAAACATAAGGATGTTGGGCGGGCCCCGGTTTCCAGACGAGCAGTCCTCCAGAACCATTTTAATGGTGAGTGCATAGTGAGCTATGGCTTCCTCCACAAGGAGTGGATTTTCGTATTTCTTATGGACAACACATAACCCGTCAAGGATTTATGTAGCCAAAAGGGGTGCATAGTGAGCGACGGCTTCCTCTACAAGAACTGAATTTTTGTGTCTCTCAGGGACACAACATAACCCCTTAAAGATTCATGTAGGGGAGGTCTACATGAATCTCTATATGATAAACAACGATTGGTGATCCGAATCTAGATGAAGTAGATTTACAAGCCTCTCAGGTACACAGTATACCCCGTTAGTACCGTAGCAGACTTCGTTCTCACCATTTACTGAAGTGAGGTTTTTCCTTTGATTTTTGATATTTTTTTGAATCTCCCACATGTGGTTTTCTATATTGAGTTCAAGCCAAATAATCAATTCTACATTCGACCTACTTGTTTGAATGGTATCCACAGACTCTGTCTCCAGGAAACAGGCTCCTTTGATGAGCTCTCTTAGCTCCATTTCGCTGTTTCATAAAAATGTTTTCCGGAGGATGAGCCCTCCATAACCAGTTTAATGGTGAGTGCTTAGTGAGGGTTCCCCAAGTGGATTTTTGCATCTCTCAGGGACAACACATAACTCCTCGAGGCCTTCCCCCCCCCCCCCATGGATAAACAACGATTGGTGATCCGAATCTAAATGATGGGTACGTAGTGAGCGACGGCTTCCTCCACAAGAAGTGAATTTAAGTGTCTCTCCAACATAACCTCTCGAAGATTCATGTAGACCTTCTCCCCCTGTATGATAAATGATTGGTGATTAGAAGCTAAATGGAGTAGATTTGCAAGCCTCTCAGGTACACAATATACCCCGTCAGTCAGTACTTCGTTCTCGCCATTTACCTAAGTGAGGTCATTCTTTCAATTTTTTATATATCTTGAAATTTCCCACACTTTGTAGGATTTGAAATTTGTTTGAGGTGGGATAAACGATTGGTGATCTGAATCCCCGTAGCAGACTTCGTTCTCACCATTCACTGAAGTGAAGCCAGTCCGTTTATTTTTGTTATTTTTGAAATCTACTACCTGTTGTGGTTTTCGATAGTTGAGCCAAATGGTATGGGCTCTGTCTCCAGGAAATAGGCTCCTTATTGTGCTCTCTTATAAAAAAAACCTATTTCCGACGAAATATAAGGACATTTGGAAAGGCCCTGTTTTCCGGAGGAGGAGACCTCCAGAACCATTCTGATGGTGAGTTCGTAGTGAGCTACGGCTTCCTCTAAATGAAGTGAATTTTTGAGTTTCAGGGACACGAAATAGGATTTAGGATTTATGTAGAACTCTGCAAGTAATTTGTTCGAGGTGAGAGATCACCCCCAGTCTGATGAGCAACAAATGATATCCGAATCCATGCATGGAGGATATATTCATTCTCAGGTGACTTATAGGATCAATTCAAGCAGGTTTGTGTGAAACATTGCATCTGCAAAGACATGAGCTGTGCACTCAAAGTCGTAGCAGACTCTGTTCTCACCATTCATTGAAGTGAGGTCATATAAGGAAGTTCGGGCGGGACTGTTTCCCGAAGGAGGAGTCCTCCAGAACCATTTCAATGGGGAGTGATCTATAGGCTATATATATATATATATATATATATATATATATATATATATATATATATATATATATATATATATAGGCTCGACCTACTTTCTTAATTGGTATGCACAGGCTCTATCTCCAGGAAGCAGGCTCCTTTGACGAGCTCTCTTAGCTCTATTCCGTTGTTTTATAGAAATTTCTAGTATCAATTAAATATAATGACGTTGGGCAGGCCCTGTTTCTGGAAGGAGTCCTCCGTAACGCTTTCAATGATGAGTTATCAGTGAGCCAGGGCCGTTTCTACCACCTGGGGCGGCAACATTTTAGGGGCGACAAAAAGGCAGAAAAAAAATATTTCAAATCGAACAGCGAATGAATTATTGAGCAGATGAGGAGAGAAAATGAAAAGAGTGAAAATTAAAACACCGAATTGTTTCAAAAATACAAAATCTTGGAATTAAACAATGTATACCATGTATTTAAAGTATAATTGGAGATTTGGATTGTTGTTCCGTTGGATGTTGGTAGTGGTGGAGAGGGGGATATCGGTTAGACCGATAGTAGTGAAGAAGAAAAGGCGTCATTTTTTTATTCTCGCATAGGGCGGTAAAACACCTAGCAACAGTCCTGAAGTGAGCTACGGCTTCTATATGAAGTTAAGTCTAATTGAAAGTGCCCCCACTTGAACAAAGTATTATTGTTCCTTCAGTTTGATTCCGAAAACTGAAATTCATTCCGAATAAATAAAATAGTTTTTCAAAGAATGCGGAATAAAAACCTAGATAACAATTTTTCAATGTATAATAGCGTGTAATGTTACCTTTTTAAACCAGATTATTATAGGTATATTAACATTAGAAATGATGATATGTTAGTGGCAATAAAAAAATAAAAGTAGAAACAATATCACCAACATTCTGATACGCGTATTTTCCAATATATTTTCTAGAAGATTCGTATTTTTTTAGACATATCAGCCGGGTTGAACAAAAGAACCTAGTGGTCATATTTTCGTCCATATTCATTCATCGAATGATGCCCAATGGTATTAGTGAAAATTTGCTATACATGACATTTTACTATAATTGCGGAATATTATTGAAAAAAATGCAATATATCCTAAAATTGAAAATGAACAAAAGGCATCAACTTTCCGTTTGAACACAGGATACTGAAAATTCAGGAAAATATCGGAGGCCATTTTTTGTAATAATGGTGTGGGATTTTTTGTTATAAATCCCAGGATTGACTAATACTTTTACACTGAAAGTAATTAATTTTGTTTTGGGTATTCCCTTTGTCAAGAAATCCATATAAACTCTGCATTATTGGCCAATGCATCCCGACGCTAGTGAAGAACTGACTCTATGATGGCTGTCATCATCTACAAAAAGGAACTATTTCTTTTTCCATCGGATTTTTTGTTAACGACTCTACATCTTCGTGGAACGAGATTCTTGGTATACCTGGTACGCAATCATACATATTCATGACAATATTCGAATGTATTATTACTTGCGATGCTTTGTGTGAAATAGGAACGTGTTATGCCAGTTTTAATAACATTTCTTTGTTTGCTGGTCGTTTTTCTCAGGAGATTTTTTGTGAATTTCAATAACCTCATTACGGGACGTTATTATGACTTCCTGTTACTAACTACAGCTCGGGATGTGTTAACAATATACGTTAGGAGTGAAATACATTGAGATACATGTTTGAAGTACAGAATGGCTCGTTCGATAATGAGAGAGTATCGTTAAAAAATGCCACTATAATTTTTTTATATAGAGGCAATTCAATGAAACTCGCTTGTAGGAAAATTTTTGTTGTACAAATTGTGGAAAATGGCGACTACAAAGTGATAATGTGTTTGACCTGGAAAAGTTGATATTTGTTTCATAAAATTCCCGAAACCGGGGCTTCCTTGGGGAATTTTGGTTGAGGCCGAAGAAATAAATTGTGATTTTCAACATCAAATCCTAATTTTTTAGTAATGTTGTGTGAAGTGAAACTTCTTGTAGCACAATAAGAGTAAAATTTCAAGGTCGAATTTTAGTGAAACGTTTCAAACGAAACGCGTGTGACTCAAAAAGGACGGAAAACAGGTACTTGGCCAGAGAGAGACAAAAAGAGGACCATGCATAGACTTTAATAGGCTCGTTTCTTGTTTTCTTCGGGCCATCATTCGTTGCCCCGCTCATGCATGTGTTTCAGTAGATCTCCTACACAGTTAGCAGTGAGTATTTTGCACTTTGTAGTGAAAATCTGTAATATTAATTTGTTCATGTACAATTAATACACTCCTGGACAAAATCAACGCAACAACATATTAAATCATACAAATCGCAATAATGAATTAATAAAAAAAAAATATTGGTTACACTGAAAGTTAGAAAAAACATGTTCGGATACTAGTAGCGAGTGTTGCCTTGTCCACTTCGGATTATAGCATTTATGCGCCTAGGCATACTTATAATTATAAAATCTTGGGGAATTTGTTCCTATTCTATGATAACTGCATTTTCAAGTTCTCTCAGGTGTCTAGGTGCAGATATATTACGTTTTGGATATCTTTTGAGGTAATCCTATGCATGTTGGATCGGACTCAGCCAAAAAGCCCAGTTTGGTGGCCATTGCATAATTGGTATACCTCCCAATCCAGGTGAGGTCGAGCGCTGTCTTGTATTACTCACGAACCTTGTAGTGATCAGATGTGGAAAATAAATGATCTGTTTCATTTATAGTTGCAATATGTACCACCTCTGTACAAAGAATCTGTCTGTCAGCACAAGAGCATGTTTCAATAAATTGAGAATTTTGAGATTCAACGAAATTTCCAGCAAATTTTAGCACATCTCAAGGAATATGTCAGTGGCGATTTAGCGATCGCCATCGTAGAAGAGCCAACTGGAAAAACCCTTTGTCGCGGCAAGTCGGAAAGGTCGATTTTAGAATGATGTTGATTCTGAAATTGCCATCAATTGAGCTAACGACTTGTGTGTCTGGAAAAATGGGACCTTGAACTCTACGATCGAAAGTTGGGAAAGGATTAAAATTTCTCTGAACGCTTCTCAATATTTCTATGTAATTTGACTCAAATAAAAAAAAAATATATAACAAAACTATTTTCCATTCGGTTTGATCTATGTAATTCTGTAAACATATCAAAAAGTTGAAAATTAGATGCAAAACACTTCTGAAACAAAAGTTCACTCAACTATTGAACAAAAGCACACGAATATTCAGACAGTACTACTTGGGTTTCAATCTCAATATCACTTCGAAAAATAATAACTATACTCTGTTTCCTAATGTGAGAGAGTAATAAATCATAATTGAACTGTAAAAAACTTTTTAACAAAAAATTAAACCGACGAAAAAAATCAACTGAAAAGCAAAAAATAAAATAAACCTAGTCTCAATGATTATTGAACTCCTAAAGTAATGTGAGTAACTAATTTTGATTCGGCGCCAAGCAAACAATTATCGAAGATCATTATATTACTTTGAAGAAGTAATTGAAATGCCGCTATGCATCTCGCATCTCGCATCTCCATCATTTTACGCTTTACCTAGTTTGTTTGGCGCCGACTGAAAATTAGTTACTGACATTAGTTTAGGGGCTCAATTATCATTAAGACTAAAAAGGTTTATTTTTTGCTTTTCAGTTGACTTTTTTGTCGGTTTAATTTTTTGTTAAAAAGTTTTTATTTTTAAATTTTTTGTAGCTGAAATCTACTAATTACTAGCTACTTAATTTTTGATTACTTACAAAATACTTACTTACCTAGCTTTCTTCAACTATTAACTGTTATAATATGATTATCTACTTTAACTATTTATTGTTATATAATATAAATTATTTTTGGAGGTTCTGAATAGTTGATTATCACTTTGTATATAATTCCATCCTTTCATAGAATGTAATTATTGTGACGGATGCAGAGGATCTGTCAATGTCAACTACATATGTGTGCCAATGTTCACAAGTGAAATTTTTTACAACCCATAGGGGTGGATAATTTCATTCCAAAATGAAATATGATGAACTATGAGATATATACCCTATATAATGAAGGAAGAATCATCCAAATCGGAAAACCCACTACAAAGTTATGCCTGATAGAATCGGTTAACGAACCAAAATTCAGAGGGTGAACGATCAATATCCTCCATTTTGCTACCCTTAGGGATGGATGTTTTCGTTTAAATTTGAATGGGACCAACTTCGAAGGACACCCTATCCAATGAAAGGAAAATAAGCGAAATCGAACTGCTCTGTGAAAAGTTATGCGTGATCATACATAAAAAAAAATATACGCTTCGACTAGAGAATCTCCTCTTTTTTGGTTTCGTCGGTTAAAAATCGAGTCATCTTTGCCGTATTCCATAGGCATACGAGGTTAACTCTAAAGTTCATGTCATCGGATAGCTGATGAAAATCTAAAATAGGAATGAATGAAACATATCTAGAATAATTTTCCAGAGATCCCAAAAATGCAATAATGGTGTCCCATTAGAAAAAACAAAAGTTTATATCATAACTTTTGAATGCGATGTTCAATTGATTTTCTATTCACATTTCCTGACAGTTCAGAAAAAATGCTACAACTTTCCTGATTTAACAATTTTTCTAGCTCTTCAAATAAGGAGGACATCTATCGGTCCAAATGTAACCACTAACCCTCTTAAGTTGGTTCAAAAATATTTCGTACCAGCTTAGTGTCTGTTAAAATGATAAGCCCCTAACAATGGACAATGCCTAAAGATGCTCTGTGATTTCCTGTTCCAGGTACAATAAAATAATAAATTTACAATCACCTGCCTTATTATCTTCTCCTCACTTCAAATGTTTTTTTCAACAAATAATTTTATGTAGATATAAATCCATTCCTGCGATAAGAGATAACAATATGGTCGGATTTGTTTCACAAATGGAGTTTTTTTTTAAGAAAACGATTATAAGCTTAGATAGTTTACCTACCTGTGTCTCAGTGTTTAATTTTTTTTAAATGTTTAGTTACTTTTCGGCAGTTGTTGGAAAAATTCGTTCTTGAAAATGGCTAGTGTTTCTGAATTCATTGCTAAGAAACGGATTAGTAAAAGTGAATTTTCTAAAAATGAGAAAATTATTATTCTCAATATGTTCAAAGCTGTTCGCCACCAGAACTCAACATTCCGAGTAACAAAAATAGTTGAAATTTGTTCGAATATGCCTGGAGTCGGACAGACAATATACCGACTCCTACACGATGATAAACGCGGCCCCATCAGGTCAATGAAGAGGAGTACAGGAAGAAAATGAACTGTAATAAATGAGGATGAAAAGACAGAAGAATCATACACTCGTTTTACTTAAAAAAGGAAATAACTACCTTCAACAAAATAATGTCTGAAATGAAAAAGGATGATTTCATCCCACCCATGTAATCTTGGTAGGAAGAAAGTATGGAAAACTTTGAAGGAAATGAGAAAAAATAAACGTTATCAATTATAAAATTGGAACACTGTAATTGTTGTTCGAGCATCACGCAAAAACTACCGGACCAATTTTGATGATACTTTTGTGTTTGGAAGCTTTTGATTGGACTTGAAAACTGGTATGTACAATCAATGTAAGGGGAGCTCCCATTTCAAGTATATATTCCATTTGTATATCTATATAATAAAAATTAATATCGATTCTTTGTAAGCGCAATAAGTGAGAACGGCTGGATCGATTGGGCAATTTTTTTTTTCCTAACAGCCCGAGAAAAGTTGCCCGGAAATTGGAGAATTAGGGTATAAGTATAAGAAATTTGATGGATAAAAAGACTATCCAGTCATTTATTACCAACGAGGAAATAGCTCAGCGGCTATACTGTCGCCTACCAAGCAGAAGGTATTTTATAAAAACAATGGCTGGACCGATTTTGCTTATTGTTTTTTGAATGTTCGTAATACTCCGAATAAGATTTTTAGGGAAATGAAGAATTTTAAAAAAAGTCCAATTTTTTTGTCCTGGAATTTTTTTTAGAAAAATACATATATATTATATTATAAAAATGAATGTCTGTTTGTGTTGGTAAGCTCATAACTTGCGAACGGCTGGATCGATTTGGCAAAAAAAACGGGATAGCGGGCAAATAACATAACAGGATAACGGGAAAACGGGATAACGAGCAAACGAGCAAACGAGAAAACGGGAAAATGGGATAACGGGATAACGGGAAAACGAGATAACGGGATAATGGGAAAACGAGATAACGGGATGACTCGATAACGGAAAAACGGTATAAAGGAAAAAAGGGAAAAATGAAAAAAGGGATAACGGGAAGCGAGCAGAGGAATAATCTAGATGGAACAACACAAAAAATATAGGAAATAAATAAAAGTTCAAAAAAACTAAAAAACACGCTTTTATAGAAAACCAGACTAAAAAAATAGAAAATAAGAAAAAAATTTAGTTTATTTAAAAAAAAGCGTGGGGTTCATGGTATCGCCTCGGCCAACAATTAGAGAGTATCGTAAATCCATTAGTTCATCTTATAAATGAATGTTTTGTATTCCCTAACATTCTCAAATGTTCTAAAGTTATACCTTTATATAAGAAAGGAAAAATCACAGACACATCTAACTACCAGCCAATATCACTTGTTCCAATTATATCAAAATAATAGAAGCTCTGATAAAAAATCGGTTAACTTATTACTTCGAGACAAACAATCTACTATCCCCCGAACAATTCGGTTTTAGGCAAGGAAAATCAACAACTCTTGCACTGGTTAAGTTTGTAGAAATAGTAACTGCGGCAATTGAAGAAGGAAATTATGCTGATGTGAGCCTATGCGACTTGAGTAAAGCATTCGATTGTGTAGACCATTATTTAATGAATTTGAAATTGAAATATTATAAAATTGGTGGTAAAGCTTTAGAATTTATTGATTCATACTTATGTAATAGGGGACAATTTGTTGATGTGAATGGACAAAAGTCCAAACAGAAAAATACTAATTATGGTGTCCCTCAAGGATCTATACTGGGCCCAATACTTTTTATAATATATATTAATGATATCAACAGCCAGTTACATAATAGTAATATAATTCTTTATGCCGATGACGCTACTTTCATAAGATGTGATAAGGAAATCAATACTGTTCATGGACTTTCTAATGATGTAGAAAAAGCGGCTGAGCCATACTTTTCGTCGATTAAACTAGAAATGAATGCGGAAAAAACTCAAAAAATAACTATTCCAACTAGACAGAACAGCATAAATACAGATCCGGTTAAACTATTGGGATTTCATATTGACAGCAAATTCACTTGGAATTCGCATATTGAAAATGTATCGAAAAAACTTCCCTCAAGTCTGTTTCCGCTACGAAGATTGAGAATGTCTGTGTCCCATAATATGATGAAAATGGCGTATTTTGCTTTTATAAATAGTCACCTACAATATGGAATTTTGATCTGGGGTCACAGTACCAACATAAAAAACCTTTTCACGCTACAAAAACGAGCAATTCGAATTATATCCGGTGTTGGTCCAAGGACACACTGTAGGGAATTATTTATTCAATATAATCTTCTTACCCTACCTAGCATGTATATATATATATATATATATATATATATATATATAATGTTTGGTTATTAAAAGACACTATATATATAAAAAAAAGGAGTCTCATACTATAATACAAAAATAGAGGAATATTGTTATTCCTGCAATCCGACTCCAAAAATCACAACAAGGTGTTAACTATTATGGCCCAAATTTTTTCAACAAACTACCTGATGATATGAAAATATTGAATATAAAAATATTCAAGAGCAGATTGAAACAATATTTAATCAAAAAATTTTCCAAATTCCAAAATATTATGTGTATGTGTATTTATGTATGTATACGTTTTCTGTCCGCAGTATACAATTCAATTTATTTCATAGTTATTTACATATTTTATCTTCATCTGTGATCTTCTACCTTATATATATATATATATTTATTCATAGTATGTACATAGCTTTATCCTCATTTTAGATTTTGACAACTGCAAACATTTGAAGAAATGTAGTAACACAATAAACAAACAAAAAATAGAATCAGACCATAATCACGAAACTCAGCCGCCATTTTAAAGCCGCCATCTTGAATTTTTCAATTATCACAAAAGAATCATAATATTCGACCCCAAAAACCCCCACATACCAATTTTGAATAGAATCAGACCATAATCACAAAACTCGTCCACCATTTTGGAGCCGAGGTCTTGAATTTTTCAATTTTGACAAAAGAATCATAATCTCCGACTACAAAAATCCTCAGATATCAATTTTGGAGCGAATCGGACCATAATCACAAAACTCGTACGCCATATTGGAGCCGCCATTTCGTTTTTTTCCCACACAAAAATTTCTTAATGCATTGTCACCGGAATTATGTACACCTGCCAAATTTGAAATCATTCGGACGTCTGGAAGTGGGTCAAAATCGCGCCCAAAGGAGTCGGTTACAAACAAACAAACATACGAGTGAAGCTAATATAAAGCGTGTAAAAAGAAATTCTACGCGAACGAGAGTTCAGGAAAAAAAAATTTTAGGAAATTAGAAATTTGGACAGGACAACGTCTGTCGGGTCAGCTTATATATATATATATATATATATATATATAAGTAAATTAAAATAATGGCATTGCACATATGTATATACTACAAAATATTAAAACTGTAGTTGATTGTTTGTTTGAGCATCACACAAAAACTACTGGACCGATTTTCATGAAACTTTTTGTGTATGTATGTTATCGCTACGATGACGGGAACCGGAGATATAACAGTAAAATCCTATTTTTTACACCCAAGTGCAATCAATACATATTCAAACATAATGTGCCCAAAACTCCAGTAGGAAACAATACTTAAAATGTAACTTTGCCTTTTTTTGTTAAAAAATAAATTTCCGTAAACTATCTGGAAAAGGAGATAATTAAATGATTTGGAGAGAATATTCACGAATAACATTTTTTGGTAGGTCCATAATAAGAAACGGACCGAACGTTAAAAATAATTATATTTTTTGTAACCGTCTTTTCGATATCACCCTGGACTTGGAAGGTATGTTCAGGATAGTCGGATAATTTCTTGGAAATTGAGTCCAAGGGGGGCACTACTCTACTGGCCTCATCAACAATTTTGAATTTTCGATCTTTTCGTTTTCTTTCTAGAGAATGATCTAAGACATATCCTTGTTTTCTCAAGATTTCTTTTGTGTTGATGAAGAATTAAATTTCGAACTTTAATATAATTTTTCATGGAGACTGTGTTGGAATTCGAGGAAACTCTTCTAGTTGTGGAATTAATTTATTTTTAACCGACGAAACCAAAAAGGACGAGGTTCTCTAGTCGACGCGTATATTTTTTTTATGTATGATTACGCATAACTTGAAATTAGTTACTTACATTAGTTTAGGAGCTCAGTTATTGAGACTAAAAAGGTTTATTCTATTTTTTACTTCTCAGTTCCGTATTTCGTCGGTTTAATTTTTTGTTAAAAAGTTATTATGTTTCTTATTGAAGTTTTCTACCGAAGCAAATGTCTTATATTGGTAATTTGCTACATTTCCAACGTAAATTTCTTTCAAATCCAAAGCCATACCGCAGTTTCACATTCAAGAATGAATCATGAAACAGTTGCTGATTGCTACTGCAGTCCACTGAAACGGTTTCTTAGCCTTGAAACCAAGGTATGGCTTATTTTTAACCGACGAAACCAAAAAGGAGGAGGTTCTCTAGTCGACGCGTATACTTTTTTTTATGTGTGATTACGCATAACTTAAAATTAGTTACTTACATTAGTTTAGGAGCTTAGTTACTGAGACTAAGAAGGTTTATTTTATTTTTTACTTTTTAGTTCCGTATTTCGTCGTTTTTATTTTTTGTTAAAAAGTTTTTATGTTTCTTATTAAAGTTTTCTTCCAAAGCAAATGTCTTTCATTGGTAATTTTCTACAATTCCAACGTAAATTTTTTTCAAATTCAAAGCCATACCGCAGTTTCACATTCAAGAATGAATCATGAAACAGTTGCTGATTGCTACTGAAGTCTGCTGAAACGGTTATTAAAAGATCTTTCAGTTGAGTGGAAACCCCTTTTCCATGATTTGTGTAAACTTCCCAATGTAAGTGAAACATTTGGGTTTAAAAACAAAATGTGATTCTTTTGCAACCAACGTATTTGTGAATACCACATCTGAGAAATCTTTTTCTGAATTAAAATTTCATTTGTTACATAAAATTATATAAATAATTTTTCTCAAATCAATGAGAATTAATTGGCCCACTCTTTCTCAGTTCCAAATATTATATTATATTTTTCTTTCAGCACTAATTGCAACTCATGTTCATGTGAATCACTGATTAGGAATAAGTTCGGATCTATCAAAAAATGGCTTCGATAAACACTCCGCAGTCACTTTTTCGCGTAAAGAAAACCACATCAGAATATCAAGCAAAAGTGAATGTCTTCTACTGTTTAATCTTTGGTGAAACAAATTCAATAAAATATAATTATTTAAATTAATATAAGCAATTATACCGACTTTTTGTTTAATATTGATCTCCAAACTTTCTAGAAGGTTCAGTTTACAAACATATATTTTAAACTATGTGGCCCATTCGATGATAAATGATTATTGAACACTTTCATTGGTTGTTGTACAAATTTGAAGCAGATTTACTTCAGCCAGAAATTTTATAGATGGTACTTTCGACTACTGCACGAAAAAATTCTTGCAGTTATTCACCATACATGGCTGCCTCTGTCCAGACACTCACCACACCACTGTTCTACTAATAGATTCTATTATCTAATCCCCAAACCCGATAAAATAAAATCTGTTGTGGTTTACGGTGATATATGCTATAAGCGATCAGCGAAGTTATCGACTGGTTTTTACGCGGATAGTTTTCACTCAATTTGTCCACTATATACTTTACACGGGGAATCATATTTATTTCTCATTCCGGATTCCTTCATAATTCAACATTATAATATGTACGATTTTGGACGAACCCTATATTTTGAGTCGAAGATGACTTTATTCAACTGAGAATGGATATACTATACACTTTACTGGTTAACAGTGTGAATTTGAGAAAGACGCGGAGGATGGAAATCCTCAAAAGTAGCAGAAGGTTTTATTAGGGACACGTTGGAGGAATGAGGAGAATTTCGCCAAAAACATCCTATCGATGTTAACCGATACTGTTTTTATTTACTTCTTCTACAAGTAAACTCAAATGACAAAATACAGCTATCAGGGAACTGCAAAAGTAATTTATATTTCTAGTTGGTCAATCTTGATGTTAATGAAAACATTTAAAATGTTGCTATGAATTTTTTTAACCATTCACTTTTAACGCCAGATGCTAAAGTGAATGGCTTGTAACACTAGTGTTGAAAGTGAATCACATTTGAAATAGGTGTCTGAAAATGGTTTTCAAACTTAAAGTTAACGGTAAAAACTGTACTTTCAATAACAGTTGCAGATGATTAGAATCAATGGATTTTTCGTCTTAAATGCATGACATTTATGTTGTTTCGATTATGTAGTAGGTGTTTTTTACACCGATAAATTCAATAGTCTTTAGTTTGTATAGGTATTTTCCTTAAGGTCGGATCTAGAAAACGTTTTCTATATGGAGGAATTCATATGGCAACTTTGAAGCCACTACTACATTTCTATGAATATTATAATTTATTTTCATTTTCCAAAGTTGTGGAAGGTCGTATTTCCTAGAAATTATCAAGGCATTAGCCAAGAAAGTAGTTGTTTTCTGGTGCTTATTCAACCCAGTATACACCTATTGTATAGTTAGTCATTAGTCAGCAGTCTTGAGGAATGAGACTGTTTCTATTGTCAAGATTGAGTGTTTTTCTGACAAAAAACGGGACCAATACCGGCTTTATCATTTTCTCTAGCCATTTTGGAAATATTCATTGTATTCGAATTCAGCCGAAAGATGTTGAAATATTCATTCAGGAACTACAAATTCAATTGAAACCCACTGTATCTCATTTCTATTCTATCACTACAATCTCAATGTCTGATCGAACCTTATTGGTGTGGACATGTACTTGCAGACGTTCCCTATAACATCTACCTACAATAAGGTAGATGAATCACAACTCGAAACGGCATTGAGAGTGTAACAAAAAAAATCGCATACAGTGACTCACCCATTCATGCTGTCTTGCTTATCCCCCCTTCTTGTTTGACATTTTTGAGAGGGTGCTCATAATTCAGAGGGGGTGCAAGAAGTGGGTAATATTTTCATACTATAAATTGTCAAATTGACAATAGAAATCGACCTGTTTCAGGTTTTTTTAAACAAATACATAATAGCGCTAAAAATGAATTTATTCCATACCTATGGACCGCACTGTATACAGGGTGTCCCTGGACTTCCTCTTTTCCTCTCGGGAATGTATAGATGGGGTCAAAATATCATCAGTACTTCATATAACTTTATCATTTTCTCTAGCCATTTTGGAAATATTCATTGTATTCGAATTCAGCCGAAAGATGTTGAAATATTCATTCAGGAACTACAAATTCAATTGAAACCCACTGCATCTCATTTCTATTCTATCACTACAATCTCAATGTCTGATCGAACCTTATTGGTGTGGACATGTACTTGCAGACGTTCCCTATAACATCTACCTACAATAAGGTAGATGAATCACAACTCGAAACGGCATTGAGAGTGTAACAAAAAAAATCGCATACAGTGACTCACCTATTCATGCTGTCTTGCTTATCCGCCTCTTCAAACTTCAAAAACTTACCTGTAACAAATGAGGTGTTGTATTACAATGTATTGAGTTCTGTTATACAGGGTTTTTCGCAAGATAGGTTGGGTTCAGGAAAAGGTCAGTTGGTTTGTTGTTCTGATAACGAGAAACGATTATTTGAAATTGAGGATATGTCGATTGAACTCTGAATTTTTGTTACCAATAAGTAATTCCTTCTGCTCATCAGATCTGCTCTTCCTGCATCATCAAAATTAATCGAAATGCCAGAACTTTGGAAATTATTCGAAGTAATATCGAACTGCCAAGAACACAATGTTTGCAAAGTAGAAACATCGATAAAACCTATCCAGTGTTTGCCGAATAATTGTCGTGAATTCGTTCTTTTTTTAGTATGGCTGTGTTACCTTGACTGCTATTATATAAAAATGCCGAATGATCAAATATCAAAAGTAATGATTTGTTGAAAATATAAACAGGATGTTCATAAAATCAGATGTTGAATCATCTGCGACTGAAAGATAAACTTTAGTCACTATCTTCTTTGCCTCATTCATCTTTATGAGTTCTTAATAATAATAATAATAATAATATCGTCTTTATTCATTTAAAAATAGAAGTGGATAACAACTTTTTGAAGTGTTGGCGACATTCGGCTACAGCCGTTCTTCCATGCAACCAACAAAAAAACAACATAGTTATGAACATAGCAACAACAAAAAATAGATTTATACATATACTGGTGACAATTATAATATTCCGTTAAAAATTGCGATATAGTTTTAATAATATAGTATGATGTTCATTCAATTGAGGTGAAAAAGGAAGAGATAAGAACAATTCTCAATCTCTCCACTACTTTCAAATACAGCGCAATGCCGCGACAGTATAAATACACTGAATGCCTCCTTGTACACAAAAAATAATTTTCACATATTTATTATAATTGAGCTACCAATTGTCTATTTGAAAGAATCCAGGACTTGATATGTTTCCTAAAGTTATGCCAGTTTTGAAGCGACTTAATGTGCGCAGGAATAATATTGAAAATTTTCACTGCATTGTATGAAAAGCTCCGCTCAAATCGTGTGGAAGTGTGCCTAGGGATACAATAGAGATCTCTAGCTCTTGTCAGACAGTTGTGATAGTCCCCAAGTTTCATAAGTTTGTCTAGGAGATAGGCCGGTGTTTTGAAATGATTGATTTGATATACGAGTCTAGCTAGTCTGCTAAAAAATCTTTCTTCTAAATTCAAAATCTTCATATTTTCATAGGTTGAGGAAATATGGTCATATTTTCTCATTCCACATGAGTATCTCACACAAGAATTTTGTATCTTCTGTAAAGTGTATTTATCCCTTGCTAGAAGGGAGGGCCAGTATATTTCGGAACAATACGCCAAACGAGACATAATCAAAGACTCGCATAATATTAGCTTAATATTATTTGTAAGATAAAGTCTATTCATATATAATAATTTCAGAGTAGAATAGCTATGTTTCACCAGTTGTGACACATGCGTATCGAATTTCAATGTCGTATCCAGATGAAGACCAAGGTTTTTACATTGTTTCACAATCGTCAGTGTTTTCCCATTCAAAGTTATTTCGAAATTTGGGTCGTTGGATATTTCATCAGTGTTTTGACCAAACAATATTAGTTGGGTTTTTGATTCATTCAGCAATAGCTTATGTGATTTCGACACTGAGTTAAGGTCTTCGTTGATGCTAACACTTGCGAGAAAACTTTCAGCTGTTGAGAATGAAAAATACAATTGCGTGTCGTCAGCGTATTGATGAGTTTGACAATAGTTTAAAAAAGAAGCAAAATCCGCAGAATACGCTGAAAATAATAATGGTTCCAGGATGCTTCCCTGTGGAACCCCCCTAGAAATATTTTCAAAGTTAGACATTTTTCCCCCATCACCACTCTCTGTTTTCTCCCACTCAAGTAATTTTTGAAGAAACATATTGACTTATCATCTAAACCGAAATATTTAAGTTTTTTCAATAATATACTGTGGTCCAACGTGTCAAATGCCTTGCTGAAATCGAGTAGTATTAAGCTTGTAATTTTTTTATTGTCTATAGATGTAAAAATGTCATCTGTTACTTTGAGCAACGCCGTGGTGGTGCTATGTTTTTTTCTGAATCCTGACTGTGTTGCTGACAAAATTTTATTCTGCGTAAAATATGATGATAATTGGTCAGATACTAATCTTTCAATTATTTTTGAGATAGTGGGTAAAATACTAATCGGTTGAAATTGTGATGTATCATTCGGGTTTTCAATTTTTGGAATGGGTATGACATTGGCATATTTCCAAGATTTCGGAAAAGTGCCATTTGAAAAGCAAGTATTAATTATATGAACTAAAAACGGGGTTAATGTCGGGAACACAATTTCTAGCATTCTTAGATTGATATCGTCCGATCCCTTTGCCTGTGTTTTGATTCTGCGAAGAGTTTGTTCCACCTCATCATTTGTTACTGGGTTCAAAGAAAAAGTTTCACCCTTCAACTCTGGATATATACCATCATATTTACTCAAAATATTGTTATCTGTTGGATGCAAATCTGGAACAGAGTTCAAAAAATGATCATTGAAGGCGCTAGGATCTATATCAATATCGTAACCATGGGATTTTTTTAAAATATTTGAAGACTTCAGGGATTTCCAAAAAAGTTTTGGGTCCGACTTGAATGTATGCTGTAAAAATGCTTTTTTCTCAGCTTCAATGCATCGATTCGCAAAATTTCTCAAGTCTTTGTACTCGTTGGAAGATTCAACTGTGTTTAAATGTTTATATTTATTATAAGATTTTTTTTTCAATTTTATTATAAGTTTTAAATTCGGAGTGAGCCAAGGAGCGGGGGGTTTAGTGACACGTTTAGTTATGTAAGGTGCATGTATATTAAAAAGATGATTGACATTAACATTCCAATAAGAGATCATTTCATCAACATCATCCATATCAAATATATCATCCCAATCAATACTGTCCAGATCTCTAAGAAAATTATTATAGTTGAAGTGGGAAAAGTCGCGGAAACTGACGAACTTGGGCTGAAATTTTTCTTTTTTACATTTGATTTCACATTTGACTAAACAGTGATCTGAAATACCATCCATTTTGAACACTGTCACATTTTTTATAACATCAGAATCCGTTGAGACTAGGAGGTCGATACAAGTACTACTAGTTGCTGTTATTCTGGTAGGCTCATTACATTTTTGAAAAAGATTATATTTTTCGAAAAAGGTCCATAGTGTTTTCGTATTATTGTTTGTCTCATTCAGAATATCGACATTGAAATCCCCACCCAATATAATGAAGTCAAATTGTGGTATAATAGAAGATATAATATTTTCTAGATCAATCAGGCAGCTTGTTAGATTGATAGTTGGAGGTCTGTACAATGTACCTATGCATATTTTTTTTCCGGATATGTTCACACTTATCCAGAAAGTCTCTAAGGAACTATTGTTATGGTTACCATCATCAACTATTTTATATTTGATAGATTTCTTTATGTAAAAAGCCAAACCTCCACCTTTTTTTCCCTGACGATCTTTGCGTATTAGATTGTAATCTGGTACGCTGATAGCTCGGCTTGGAAATGACTGGTTGAGCCAGGTTTCCGAAATACTACATATATCTAAGCACTCCTCTTGCATAAAATCAGAAAACATATCAAATCCGGTTAGTAGGGATCTTACATTGAAATGGGAGAAACTAATAAATTCGGTACGAGGCATTATTCAGAGCTGTAGTAGGAACTCCGTTAAGTACAGTAATATAATGAGATTATTATTCTAGGATAGTAGAACGATTCATTCAGAGGTTATTATTTTTTTTTTCGAGGTATATAGCAGGTAAGAACTAATGAGACAAAAAATATTTAAGTAGTTTTTACCAATAAATCCGATAAGAATGAAAGTTTTAATCTAAGATAACAATAGTTCAGGCATCAATGTCAAGAATATCCTGTTCGTTATTAATGATGATTTTCTTGTTGTGTTTTTCACTCCATACGAAAATTTTCCCTCCAAGAGACCAAGCCTTCTTTGGTCCAACCTTTTCTTTTGCTATCTTCAATAGTTGAAATTTTTTTTTACTCAAGTCCTCAAACACTGAAATGTTTTTATTCTTGAGCAACTTTCTAGCACCTATTATTTCGTTTTTCTTGAAATTGGTAACGAATTTCACAATTATCGGACGAGGTTTCGCCACATCCTGACGGCCATTGATTCTGAAAATGGAATCAATTTCTTGTTTGGTGCAGCTGATGTTTAAAGAGTGTTCAAAAAATTGTAAGGTATTTTCAAGGAGATATTCATTATCCGCTTCTTCTCTAAGTCCTTGAAATTCTAATGGAGTTTATTCTCTGGTGTTGTTCTAGATCACTTATTTCTGTTGTCAGATGTGCTATTTCATTCTTGTTCTGAAATGCGCATTTTGACGTATTACTTAGGGCAGTTTCGATGGAGGCGAGTTGTTTTTCCATTTTACTGAATTTACTATCAAAAGATTTTTCGATTTTTGAATAAAACTCTGCACAAACTCTGCTTATCAGTTCCTCTACATCTGTGTCCTGAAGCTGATTTTATCAGTTTTATCTCTAGTTCTGGACGTCATATTTTATTCAGATTGACTGTACTATATACGTGTATATTATAGATTCTAATTCGCTCACCTCCAAAAGTGCACTTATTGTAGCTTCCAACAGTCAATTATACTAGATACCGATTGTTTGCTTTTGAATATTTACTTTCAATGAATCTCTGATATCAGATTGAACTATTTCCTATTGAATTTCACAACGAAACGGAGCTCGAACAGAAGTACGTCTACTCACTGCGAGACATCCTACAATCTGGACTGGACTGGAATAGAAAATTAAATAACTATGTGAATAAAAATGCAAATTTTCAATTTCAGATTTTTTCTTTTGAGTTAGGGCCTTTTCAGAATATTTATCAGATGTAGTTCAATGTCCAGCGTGGCTTTAGCCAGGGAAGTAGTTGTTTTCTGTTAGACATTCACAAAAAATTCCTTAATTTTTATCGTGGATTTTTCAATTCACAGAAAAATATTTCTATCAATATTTAATTGAGTATGTTTCCCTTTTCAAAATCGAAAGTAATGTTATCAAAATGTCTTGAATAATTGTCGAAATCTATTTAATCAAATAAAATGCATTTATCTAGAATATAACCCTTTTTTTTCTTCATATTACCTGGCGTTCGTAAAAATTTCTACTTTTTGGCAACATCTGATTAAAAAAATTAGATCTGAGTTTCGCATTGTTCATGGACAGTCGTAATGTATTAGGTTATAGCTACAATATTTGAATTTTAAAAATAATAATTATTTGTAAAAGATTAATAATTCGAAAATACTATTTTGTAGCAATCCCGTACATTAATTGCATTTTTTTCTTAGCCAAAAACTCTCTTAACAATTAATTATTGAAAGACGAAAACAAAGAATAAATCGGAAATTCCATTTTTCTGTCAAATATTCTTTCTTACAGCTGAAAATTAATTTAACAATTGTCGAATTACTAAGACATAATTATCGTGTAGATTTTCAATTTCTAGAAGTAAAAAGACACGCATTTGTTTTTCTATGAGAGCCTTTATATCATGTTAGCACTACCACTATAGTAAATTTACGAATGAACGTCAAATATTAACAATATTGTCAATAACATTTGTCGAATGATTGATGAAGAGATATAGGGATCATTACTTATACATTTATTTTCCAATTCATTCATCGTTTACAACCTTCTTCTTTGCTTTAGTGATGTTTTAGTAGTTCGGCAACTGTGAATATTCAACTGATATAGAGTGAATTGCTAAAGAAATGAATTTCCGAATAGTTCATAATTTAAAAAAATCGTTTCAGAAAATTAAAAATTATTTGCACAACAATTATGTATTGGTAATATGGAAAATATTTAGTGAATTTTGGGCTGAAAGAAAAATTTTAACTGAGATACAAGATTCATTTTGGAAAATGAAACTTAACAAACTATGAGATAGATTTCGATAGAAATACTCTATTGAAGATGTCACCACACGAATTTTGGTAGGTCTTCGCCGATCATGATTCCTAGAACACAAAAAATACTATCGGTTCGAAAGTTTATATACAGTGCGGTGCATAGGTATGGAATAAATTCATTTTTAGCTTTATTATATATTTGTTTAAAAAACCTGAAACAGGTCGATTTCTATTTTCAATTTGACAATTTACAGTATGAAAAAATTACCTCCTTCTTGCACCCCCTCTGAATTATGAGCAACCCCTCAAAAATTTTAAAAGAGAAGGGAGGTCGCGTGGCACCTTGTTCGGAAGGGATTTCCATTCTCTGTTCAGCAATATTAAGTTTTTCAAATTTGGTGCAATCATAACTGAGAAAATTTATATTGAAAATGTCAAATTTTGATACTTTACGTAGAATGAAGGAAATAACGTCACATAATGTTTGGGAAGTATATTTCAATTTATTTTACAATTAAATTGAATGTTCAAAATGACCACCATCCACTTCTTGACAATAAGCAAGACGATCTTGGAATTCTCGTACAACATTTTGTAGAACCTAAGGGGTTATGTAGTTAATTTCTTCCGTTATCCTAACTTTCAAATCCGCAACATTATCTGGTCTATTGGGATATACTTTTGATTTAAAATAATCCCATAAGAAGTAATCGAGAGGAGTCAAATCGGGGGATCCAACGGCCATTCTATCGTTCCACGTCTTCCAATCCACCTATTGGGAAAAACTTCGTTCACATAAGGAGCTCCGTCTTGTTGGTACCAAATTGATCTATCTATTGCATTTGGATCATTAACATCAGGAAAAAGTAATTTTCATGTAGGCTGTAAAAAGTTCATAAAAAAAACTAGATAAACCTCACCATTAACTGTGCTTTCAAAAAAATAAGGGCCAATAATTTTGTTGTTAATGATACCGCCCAAACGTTCACTTTTTTAGGATATCTACAGTTTTGTCTTTTAACGGTTCCATTCAAATGAAAAGTAGCTCCATCAGAAAAAACTATTTTGTTTATGAACTGCAAATCTGCTTCCATTCTGTCCATCATCAGTTCACAGAATTGTTGCCTCATCCTCATTTAACTCCTCAACCAACTGAACTTTACAAGGATGGTATTTTTCTTAATGTGAAGCTCTCAATATCGATGATTTACTTACATCATTGTCGGCGGCAAGTTGTCTACTTGTTATATGTTTTCCTCAATCGCTAACAGTACATCTAATTTTTTTTCTTCGTCCAATTTAACATTTCGACCTGGTTTTTGTATAGTTTTCACATGTCCAGTTTCACGAAATTTTGTTCCTATTTTGCTAACTGTAGACTGTGAGACGTATTGATCAGGGTATTTATTATTGAACATTTCACAAACTTACTTTTGAGTTCTTGTTTTAGTACCGCATCCAAATCATAATTAAAATGTCTATTCTTCAAATCAAATACACACATAAGAATTTTTCAATACACTGATGTGTGTCAGCAACTTATAAATATCAAAATAAGAGTAGTCTACTAGATTCACATTACATTATTTATGTGGGTTTTGTGAATAATTTTTTGGTGTCTTGAACGACTTTTTCCTGACGTTTAGCAAAACAGATAAGGAAATAACTGATTATTTCTTATGGGGTTATTCATAATCGAAAGTATATTTCAATAGACCAGACAGATTTAAAAGTTAGGATAACGGAAGAAATTAACAACATAACCCCTGAGGTCCTACAAAATAAATGTTTCACGAGAATTGCAAGGTCGACTTGCTTATTGTCAAGAAGTGAATGTTGGTCATTTTGAACATTTAATTTAATTGTAGAATAAATTGAAAAATACTTACTAAACATTATGTGACATTATTTCCTTCATTCTACGTGAAGTATCAAAATTTTACATTTTCAAAATAAATTTTCTCAGTTATGATTGTACCAAATTTGAAGAATTTTATATTGGCTATAAACAGAGAATAAAAATCCCTTTTGAACAAGGTGCCACACGACCCCCCTTCTTGTTTGAAATTTTTGAGAGGGTGCTCATAATTCAGAGGGGGTGCAAGAAGTGGGTAATATTTTCATACTATAAATTGTCAAATTGACAATAGAAATCGACTTGTTTCAGGTTTTTTTAAACAAATACATAATAGCACTAAAAATGAGTTTATTCCATACCTATGGACCGCACTGTATACAGGGTGTCCCTGGACTTCCTCTTTTCCTCTCGGGAATGTATAGATGGGGTCAAAATATCATCAGTACTTCATATAACTTTTGTTCCTAAAAGCTTTCGTTACCAAGTTACGGGCCCTCAAAGTTACAAAATGAAAAATATTTTTCTTTGATAACTTTCAAAGTGAATATTCAAAATCATCCAAATTTTGGTTATGGACTAAACAAATGAATTTCTTCGATGAGCTTTCATGCAGTTGTTTTGCTACAAAGTCAGAAACGGACTACCCCCGATGGTCCACACCCCAAAACTCTGAAATGACTGGGATTTGTCAATATGTTTTAACAAAACAAGGTTACCTGGACAATTTTCTGAATGTAAGTACTCGTGTGGAAAGTTGATCGGAGCAACGATTCTTAATAAAAATGCAGTTTTACTCGACGACATCAAACCCGATCGTCCACCATTATTTAAAATGAAAAATTTTCACAGTAGAAATACTAATGCTAACGTTAATTGAACAACATTTATTATAGGGATAATACAAAATATGCTAAGATAAAGTCGTAAACAAAAAGTACAGTACCTAATTGAAAGTTTCATTCATAATGTAGATATTTTTCCAAATGAAATATCAAGTTATGTAGATTCGTGGTGTTTTTGAACTAACAAGCTACTCCACTATGGAATATCGAATTCAGTCCATATTTTATATGTACCCGTGGAATAAGCACGTTCCATGTTGTGTTATCTGAATCTCATGAAACTCAACGTTTGGATGTTGCAAATTCGTATTCACAACTTAAATGTTGAGGAGTTTCACTAATAAGTATAATTTCATGGGAGAAAATCTTTAACCCGAAGATAAATTTAGCTGAAAAAACGCACATCGAGAGACATAACTAATAAAAAGCAAACGAATAAACTACAAAAACGGCTGCACATGAATAGGTGAAAAATATCCGGCGAATAAATGTATGTTCCTTCCACAGATGTTGACAAAAACACCCTGTAGAAAGAAATAAAATTAGTGTGAATAAAAAATGACAACTGGAATGCGATTTTGTTTTGTTGAGTGGTGCGTTGTCATTGTATTGTCAATATTCTAATAGGACAAGTGTTCTGATATGGCCGAACAGTTTACATTCAACGAATATGAAGATATGCATCCATTGTATGGACGAGCATTCGGTAATGCTGCAGAAGCCCATCGTCTGTATGCCGAGCATTTTCCCAATCGAACGTTACCGGCAAAAGAAACGTACGAGCGTGTCGATCGCAGATTGAGGGATAATTAATTGGAGCCTGTTGTTTAATTTCGATATTATTGTAGGTTCAGTTTTGCCAAAACGAGGTGGTGAGGGCGCTCCTAGGGCTGTGTGTACCGTTGTATTGGAGGAAAATATTTTGGAAGCTGTCGCTGATGATCCTTCAATGAGCAACAGAAACCTATCAGAACAGTTCCATAGATCCAAGTCCACTATCCATAGAATAATTAGGGAACAACTGCTCCACCCATACCACATCCAGAAGGTACATGCTATGACACCTGAAGATTTTTCAGCACGACTGGAATATACCAATTGGATCCTGGATAAGCAAAGAGAGGATATGACTTTTATTACTCGAGTTTTATTCACTGAAGAAGCAGGTTTCAGTAGAGATGGGGTAATCAACTCTCATAATCTCCACATATGGGCCGAAGAAAATCCCCATGGGATATTGCAAACCAAGCACAAACGGAAATTCAACGTGAATGTTTGGGCTGGTATCATAGGAAACCATCTTGTAGGACCATTCGTTCTACATGAATGGAGAACGTTATTTGGAGTTCATTCAGAACGATTTGAATGGACTTTTGGAACATGTTCCATTGCAAACCCGAAGAGATATGTGGTTTATGCATGATGGCTCTCCTCTTCATTTTAGTTTGATTGGGCGGGACCATCTGAACCAGACTTTGCCCAATAGATGGATTGGTAGAGGCGAGCCATATTCATGGCCACCGCGGTCTCCGGATTTTAAATCTATTGGATTTCTTTCTGTGGGGGCATGTAGGAAGCCTAGTTTACGCTACACCTATTCACACCAGAGATGCCTTGTTGAATAGAATTACATTACATTGTGAAGCCATACGAAACGACCCTGGCATGCTATTTCAAATGCAGAGAGGGTGTTTGCACCGACTAAGAAAATGTATTGAGAGAGACGGGGATCATATCGAGCAGTTTTTGTAGCGAATTTTGCATTTCTGTTTGCTCTCGAGGCTGGCGATTGATTATTTACACCATGAGTTTTGTAAGGTTAACGTGTTTGCATGATACAAATTCGTTTTGAACATTGTACCTATCATTTCAATTTTCATCACAAATTAAACTTTTCGAATAATGGTATACATCTCAGGTTGGATGTCGTCGAACAAAAATGCATTTTTATCAAAAATCGTTGCTTTGATCGATTTTCCACCCGAGCACTTTTATTCAGGAAATTGTCCAGGTAACGTTGTTTTGTTAAAACATATTGGCAAATCCCAGTCATTTCAAAGTTTTGGGGTGTGGACCATCGGGGGTAGTCCGTTCCTGACTTTGTAGCAAAACAACTGACTCCTGCATGAAAGCTCATCGAAAGAATTCATTTGTTTAGTCAATCACCAAAATTTAGATGATTTTGAATATTTACTTCGAAAGTTATCAAAGAAAAACATTTTTCATTTTGTAACTCTGAGGCCCCGTAACTTGGTAACGAAGGCTTTTAGGAACAAAAGTTATATGAAGTACTGGTGATATTTTGACCCCATCTATACATTCCCGAGAGAAAAAGAGGAAGTCCAGGGACACCCTTTATATACATTCATGAATCATTCCCATCTTGTTTTTTGCATTATAAAAAACAAAAAATTCTACCAACAATTATGTTTTGGTCATTGGACAATTATCTAGTGAATTTTAGGCTGGAAAAAATAATCAAATGATATACAGCGTGCAATGATAAAAAATGGAATTTTCCAATTATTCATCGTTAACAGAAAAATATTCACCATATTTGAAGATTATATGCACTAGAGTACGTTTATTTTCTATGAAATATATTTCAGATAATTTTCATTGGATTAAACGGATTTCGTCAATTATTCGTCTAATTTTAATAAATTTTCAATATTTATCAATTCAATTGCAAACTTGATATAAAGGATAATTTTCATTGGATTAAACGGATTTCGTCAATTATTCGTCTAATTTTAATATCAATATTTGATGTTTTATCAATTTTAAATTCAATTCAATCTGCAAACTTGATATAAAGGAGCCTAACCACACACCAAAAATTATTAAAAAAAAAGTGAAACAAGCTTTTATACAAATGCACTGAAAAAGAAATAAACATATTTTTTTAATTGTTTGACCTAGGATATTCTGTAAGTGGCAGATTCAAAATCTTGCCGCGCAAGAATACCTATTTTATATTCGCGGTAAGCTTTTGAATCTGCTACTCACAGAAGAACCTAGGTCAAACAATTATTTTTATCTTTTTAGTGCATTCGTATAAAAGCTTGCCTTAAAATATTTTTTTTTATAATTTTTATTATTTTTTTTAGACATCCATAAAATCCGTCATCTTATTGAATTCTGACAAAAATTGATAATCTCCGACTCCAAAAAAACCCACATGCCAATTTTGAATGGAATCGGGCCATGATAACAAAATACGTCACCCTCTTGGAGCCGTAATCTTCAATTCATTAACAATTAGGTATTCGACAAACATTCGCATTAATAAAATATTGATAAGTGTACAGTTAGCGTGTTGGAATAAATTATATACATACATTTACAATATCCTAAGAAGAGATTCCAAAAACTGCCTTTTTTATAAAAATCTGGATTGTTGTGTATTTTTATTATCTTTTGAAATCTTCCCCCGCATCGAAGTTCACTAAATTATTACAGTTTGAGAAAAATTTCGGGCTTTCTGCTTTCCCATTTTGTGTGATAAATGAAATAAAAAAAAAACAAATAATAATTTTTATTATATAGGAGTGAGTTCGCGAAGTAGAACTCAATCATATTTTCATTTTATATTTCACATGTATGGATTAAAATATCCCTCCACAAAAATCACCTTAAAATAATATCAAGATTTTCATACCTGAAATGCTTTGGGGGAAAAATTCAGTTTAGCGACAATCCGCAGATTTGAATTTTTTTTGTGAATAAACAAATCTCAACCCAAAAAACCGGCGGTCAGTCATAAAAAAAAGAAATGAATTTTTTAAATCTATTATTATCACGACAGTAATTAGACTTAACGAATGATTAGAATTTACCGTTTGATAAAACTATCATATTTTTTCTTTGTAAACACGAATCCGAAGTCAAAATGTAGATTATAAAAATCCTCTTCCCGGCCAACTGACAGATCAAAAAGTGAAATGTTCTTATCAACTTAATATCACTATCGCTACTAAATTAATAAAAAACTTTACAAATTTTCCATATCTTGTACTTTAACTTTATAACTTTCAAAAATACACTTGGCCAAACGGGAAATGAAATAACAATTGAAATTCGAAAATACAAAATAAAATGGCAGTGCGCAGTCCCAGGTAAAGGTTAAGAATATGAGATCACCCAGTATCTTAACGAAATTTTCACAGGAGCTTAAGAAGACGATAAAAACAGCCTGGCAATCGAAAATTTAGCGCGGAAAAGATAATTTTAGGAGATATGGGCCCCAGAAGGTCCATAAATAGAGGTAATGGAATATCACTTTTGGAAACTGCAAACTGATATAAAGAATAGCTTTTTACACTAAACTTTCAACTGTACACTCATTTAACGTTTAAGTAATATTAAAATCACTTAATGATCAATAAAGACATGAAAAAAACTCCGATTATGTTTCATTAAATTTTTCACATGAACTGTCAAAAATCAAATATTGATGGTTGCATTGATTTTGGCGTTTTATGGACATGCCACGTTGCTAACTATTCAAGTGAATTTGGCCAATCCGGATTTTCGCAATTAATTGGATGAAATTTTCGCGAGCGGAGCGAAGCGTCGCTTTATAAGGTTGATTTTTGGGAATTAGCCAAGTTAGGTTAATTGTGTTCCTTCTTTTTACGTTAGAAATTGATTTGATAGAAATGTTCGCGAGCGGAGCGAAGCGTCGCCTTGTAAGGTTGATTAACTTGCATTCAACTTGGGTAACCTTAAAGTTAGGTTAGGTTATGTTCCTTCTTTTTTTACGTAAGAAATAATTGGATGTTCTTTTCGACGTGTCTCGGCCAGGCATACAAGAAAACATCCAATCCAAAAGCGTTTCTTGGTCCAGTTTAAAATTACTTAAAACAAAATAATCTGAAATCACATTATTTTATATGTTTGGTAACTTTCTAAATGCGGCACATCAACTTCATGCTTAATTTTCAAAATTATAATCACTATCAAGAAGCGCGGTGAAATATACTTTGCATTTTAAACACAGATATCAGACCGTTATTTCATGCTGTAATACTTATCATTTATATGCTCAATATGTATGACGCATTGAATTTCAGTATTTTCTCTTCCTCTTTTGGAGACATAGGCAATGTCGCATATCAATAAACTTCGAAATTCGGATGATAATAATAACATTTGATTTTAACATTTCTTCTGTAAAATTATATGAAAAGTAATCGGAGTTTTTTCATCTCTTTATCGAAAATTAAGTGATTTTAATATTACTAAAAGGTAAAACATGTGTGCAGTTACTATTCAAGTGTGAATAGAAATTGTTTATATCAGTTTATAATTTCCAAAAGTGATGTCCTTTAACCTCTCTTTATGGACCTTCGGGGGCCCATATCTCCTAATATTATCTTTTCCGCGCAAAATTTTCGATTGCTATACTGTTTTTACCGGTTTTTTTGAAGCACCTATGAAAAATTTGTGAACATACTGGGTGATCTGGTAAATATTTAGTTACATCACTCATGCACTCCGAATATGGGGAAAACACTTTTCTTACGTGTTTTTGCCTCCTGAACACGAATCCGGAAGAAAAATGCGGCGGTCTCATACCGTTTCAGAGTTACATCGCTTTTTCCGAAATAAATTTCAAGCACCGTTTTCTCGCACAAAACTCACTCAAAATGCCCCCTTCTTTTCACCAGCATAAACAATACACCCTAAATCACTTATTTTCGGCACAACTTTGCACAAAAATATCGTCGTTTTTATCGAAAAAGATCCTCTTTCTTACACAGTCCGATTCATTTATTACCAACATGAAAAATTAAAAAAGTAAATAAATGTCATCTGTCAAAGAAATTAGAATTGTTCATATGCAACGGTGTAAGAAATATGATTTTTTTCGATAAAAACGTCGATATTTTGTGCAAATTTGTGCCGAAAATAAGTGATTAAGGGTGTATTGTTTATGCTGGTAATAAGAAGGAGGCATTTTGAGTGATTTTTGTGCGAGAAAACGGTGCTTGAATTTGAGGTTAGTTTCAGTTGAAAAACCTATATAACTCTGAAACGGTATGAGACCGCCGCATTTTTCTTCCGGATTCGTGTTCAGGAGGCAAAAACACGTAGGAAAAGTGTTTTCCCCATATTCGGAGTGCATGAGTGATGTAACTAAATATTTACCGGTGATCTCATATTCTTTACCTTTTCCCAGTCCCACAGACACATACCTACATACAATCAAGAAGGAACATTTTAAAATTGAATAACTTCTCCAAAATACGTGGCCGCTAAGAATTTTTTAAGGCTATCAACATTGTGAATATAAATATTAGTATGCTTTTCGTGGGTAAAAATAGAAATCATGAATTTTACTGTCGTGAAAATAGTGGATTTAATTTTTTATTTTATTTTTTTATAACTGACCGCCCGGTTTTTTGTTTTTTTTGGAGTTATTAATGCTTGTTTATTTACAAAAAAACTTTTTTTTTCAAATCTGCGGATTGTCGCTGAAGAGCATTTTTACCGCTTTGGGATATCAAAGTCCATAACCACAAAATTTCAACTTTTCAGATTGACAACCAGGGTGAGACCATCGGTATTTTGATTCCACTTTAGGTAAGTAACACTGAAACAGTTTCATTTTCTCAGAAATTGTGTTTTTTTCATGATGTTTGGGCAACTGTTAATTCAAGGCAAACCCTGTTTTTTTCAGGTTTATGGCATTTCTTCTGCTAATTTTTTAACTCTGTTCACCATAACATTCCATGTGTACGTCTTTTTTTATAAAGTTGTGTGAATAACCAACAAAGTAATGACATGTTTTCGGAAATTCCATAAAATTGTTTATTAATTCGAAAATGTTGAAGGATCGTTTTTACACGCTTTCATTACGAAACTTCAAATACTCCATTAGTTTAAAAATATATATAGGTAGCCGTGTTGCCCAGATGGAACACGAAATCACCAGTTTTAAATTATTACTATTCATTCTTGCTTGTGCCTATGCCTCGAAAAGGAAATTTGATGAAAATTCTGATATCAAACAAGATGAGATTATGATTGTTATTAACATGATAGAAACACTCACCCTATAGATTTCCAACGATCTTTCCTGACATCCTACACTTTTCAAATTCACAAACACTGTGACCTACCTCTTGGGATCAAACTACTCGTTTGAATTGTTTTGCGGTTATTTGACAATTCATCAATGCATTATCGACTTAGTCACTAGGGTTACGTAGTTACAGTTTTCGGCAGCCAGAGCCTTCTTCGTTTTTTGCCAATTCTATTGCTAATGGTCGTACGGGAAATTAATGCTTCGTTCGTACAGTCGTATTTCCGAGTGTTGAGTTTAATGGGTCATTTTCGGTGGAACAGAGACGCAGAGACGTAAACAGCCACAAACATCAACAGCCAATCACTTGAATTCAACATGAAATATAGTGTATGGTTTTTATAAAATTACAGGGCGAGCAAGGGGTGAGTGCAAGTTCCATAACATTTTTCTATCCAAGCTATCGACTTGTTTTTTTTAACGATACGTCCGGCAATGAGGCACATCCTAAAAATATTTCTCTAGTAAAAATGCAGTTTAGCGCAGATTTGAAAAAAAAATTGTAAATGAACAAGCCTCCTTAACCCAAAAAAACAAAAAACCCAGTGATCACTTATAAAAAAAAAGAAATGATTTTTTTTAAATGCATTATTTTCGGGACACTAAAAATCATAATTACTATTTTTACCCACGAAAAGGTAATCTTTATATTTACAGTTGATAGCTTTAAAAAACTCTTGGCGGTCACATATTTTGGGGAAGTTATTCAATTTTAAAATGTTCCTTCTTGATTGAATGTAAGTGTCTGTGGTACTGTGTACTGCGTACTGCCATATTATTTTGAATTTTCGAATTTCAATTGTTATTTCATTTCCCGTTTGGTCAGGTGTGTTTTAAAAAGTTGAAAAGTTGAAGTACAAGATATGGTACATTTGTGAAGTTTTTTTATTAATTTAAGCATAGTGATATAGTTAAGAACATATACTTTTTGATCTGTCAGTTGGCCGGGAAGAGGATTTTTATAATACGTTTTGACTTCGGATTCGTGTTTAGGAAGAAAAAATATGATAGTTTTATCAAACGTCATATTCTGAATCGTTCGAGTCTACTGTCGGAAAATAATGGATTTTAAAAAAATCTTTTTTTTTTGTTTATTTACATTTTTTTTTTAAATTTTGGTTGTCGCTAAACTGCATTTTATTTTTTTATTTAGGATGTCCCAAAATAAGAAACAGAACTAAGTACAAAATGGCATCGTGCATAGACATACAGAAATATTCATAACTTAAGAACCATTCACGACAACTTAACCTTTTTTTTTCCAGTAGATTCGTTAGGCTTCAGTGCATGTTTCATCGCCTACTACGATTCTTTGAAAATGACAAATTACAAATGGCAATAACTCAACTTTTTCATAGCAACACCCTATATTTTATTACATCATTGCATGGCATTATTTAAGAGCTTTTTACCAAAATAGGCTTTGCGAGATTTGTTGCAAAATAAGAAATTTTGATAGTTTTTTCGAAAAAAAAAATCGAATAGGAAATTCAACACATCCCACACTGGCCCAAAATTAAAAAAATGCGGAGAGGGTGATCAAAAGACCAGATAACCTTTTCTCAGAATTGCGGGTAACTATTGCGAAACATTTGCACTCTTCAGCCCCTCAGATATGACCATTATATCGTGTACGTTTCTCGGCGTCATACGTGTACTTTTTCTTCCGAGATCGATTAGCTCCAGAAAAAATATCTTGTGAATATTTCCTGTGAAACTCGGGAGAAAAGTCAATCAAGGTATGTAGTTTTTATTTCAGGTTTAATTTATTTATTTAGCTTATGGCGTGTACAAACATACATAAAGAAACAAACCTATATGAAGTTAGCGAGACAACTCCGAGAAAGTTGATAACAGATTATTCCATAATTTGCCGCCTTTTTGTCGCTAATTAGTTGCGAAGAAAAAAAATTGTCGCTCTTTTTTTTTTAAATATGTGATTTTTGCTAACTTCATATGAAGTTAGCGAAACAACTTCCGTAATTTCAATCTTTTCTCAGTTCTGAAGTATCCAGAATCTGCCGGTTTTTTGTCGCTAATTAGTTGCGGAGAGAAAACATTTGATGCTCTTTTTTTTAAATATGCGATGTTTCGCTAACTTCATATGAAGTTAGCGAAACAACTTCGTAATTTATTTTCTCAGTTCGAAGTATCCAAATTTGCCGTTTTGTCGCTAATTAGTTGCGGAGAAAAATGAATTGTCGCTCTTTTTTTAAATAAAAATATGCGATGTTTGGCTAACTTCATATGAGGTTAGCAAAACAACTTCCGTAATTTCTATCTGTTCTCAGTTCTGGAATATCCATAATTTGCCCCTTTTTGATTTCATTTTACTTTTCTTCCTCCCAACCAAAAGTGTTTCAATCACTTATTTTTTCTGTTTTTTTACCATATTTTCAATCGTTAAAATTAAAATATCAAAATTGCCCAAGGCATCGTCACTACTATACTACTACTACTAATAGTCTTCCCTCTGAAACTTACCAATTGAAACCTTGGAAAAGGATGTAAAAATCAAATGTTTACAAAATTCCCTGTCAGACTTGCGACAAAGCATATATTGGACAAACATCAAGAACTTTGTCTGGACGCCTAACGTCCCATAAAAGTGATTGCAATACAAAGTAATTAACTTGGGCACTGGCTGAGAATGTCATCTCCAGTGAGCACATTTTGGATTACAACCATTTTGAAGTACTTTGCACAGAGAATAACTTACATAAAAGGTTATTTAAAGAAATGTTTTCCATCAGGAATGATACCAACAGTATAAACAAAAATACAGACCTGGATATTTTGAGCAATATTTACAATAACATTTTGAAACTAAAACTTTTTCCACAAAATTTCCACAATATGAACAAAACTCAACATAATCAAAGTTTCAAATTTCCCACTAATTATCAGGTTGGTCATAAATATCCATACAATAGGGTATTCGTGAAAATGACGAATACTTTTCGAACTCAAGGGGAATTTTTACGTGGTTGCGATATTCAGTTTCTGAATCTTTGTAACTTCCATTTCAATAAACAGAAAAGAAAAACTTATCATAACATGGTGAAATAATTCAAATGAAATAAATGGAAACGCATATCAGATGCCCCAATTTTCGACACCTGAAAAATATGAATAACCAATCGCCGACATATATGAGAACCAATTGTCGACACAGTGAGAAATCCAAAACGGGTATCAATGCTATGTTTATATTTATATCTATCGTGACTGAATAGTATGAAAAAGTTATGCTCATATCTATAATGGGTAAAACTCGACAAAACATAAATTGAATAAATTAAAAAAAAAATTGCTACATAATCAATTTCTAGGAACCACTTTTCCCATTTCGAATACTTCATATACCCCATATACACAGAATGGCTTTCAGCCACCGCAAGCCAGCAAAAAATAAAATCTCAACCCGATACATCAAAGCCGCCGACTAAAAACAACAAATTATGAACACTTACTTATTTTATTTTTCACTTATTTTATTTTCAAGTTTTTAGTAAGGTCTACTGTTTTCTATTTGACAAGCCCTTTCATTTGATACCCATATTGAGGGGATTGAAAAACAAAGAAATCTGCCATTTTGTGGTGGCGACCATCTTCGATTTGAAATTTTTTCACGGAGTACTATCTTTGTACTGGTTCGGTCCTTTCATTTGATACCCATATTGAGGGAGTTGAACAAAATATGTCATCCGCCATTTTGTGGCGACGGCCATCTTGGATTTACAATGATACTGCATATATATAATTGTATTGTCATCAGAACTGAAGGTGTGTACCAAATTTCAGATTAATAGCTCAACAGGAAAGGAATACAATTTCAATTACTAGATTCAACCCACACAGTTTTTTTTTTTTTTTAAAGAGCAACAAAGTTTTTTTCTCCGCAACTAATTAGCGACAAAAAGGCGGCAGATTATGGGTACTTCAGAACTGTGGAAAAATTGAAATTACGGAAGTTGTTTCGCTAACTTCCTATGAAGTTAGCGAAACATCGCATATTTTTTTTATAAATAGAGCGACAATTTTTTTTTCTCCGCAACTAATTAGCGACAAAAAGGCGGCAAATTATGGATACTTGGAAACTGTGAAAAAATTGAGATTACGGAAGTTGTTTCGCTAACTTCATATGAAGTTAGCGAAACATCACATATTTAAAAAAAAAAGAGCGACAATTTTTTTTTCTTCGCAACTAATTAGCGACAAAAAGGCAGCAAATTATGGAATGATCTGTTATCAAATTTTTCGGAGTTGTCTCGCTAACTTCATATAGGTAAGAAACAAGATGTACTAACACAACAAAAGTTACAATGTATAGACAAAAATTATTTGTAGGTATTGTCACAGCTACATATTTAGTTGGTTAAGCCATTGGATGGCCTGGGGTGTTGCATGTGAAAGGTCAAGAGTTGTGCCAGGAAATGCTCTTGTCGGACATTCATAGGTAATGTGATGTATTGTTTGGGAGGCTGCGCCGCAATCACATTCTGGGCTTGCACTCATCCCCCATTTGAAAAGGGCCGATCCGCTTCTGCCATGGCCAGTCCGGATCCTGTTCAACCGGACCCAAGTTTTCCGGGGCATGTTGAAGCCTCGTGGTGGATTATCCGGGTCCAGCAAGGAGTGCCAGGCTGGACTAACTTTGCTCTGCTAGTTCGATATCCACTCGTTGTGTCCGTTAATATTGTTGGTTATAAGCTGTTGGGCTGTTTGACGGTTGGATTCCTATATTTCAGTCGGTTGAATCTAATTATATCTTGATGGATCGGTAAGTCTAGGTTTCCGCTGACTTTTTTGAACTCTCGTACTAGTATCTGCTGTCTACGGATTTTCGGTGGTTCGATATGACACAACACTGGTAGCCATTCGATGGGTGTGGATTTAATAGATCCTGTAATGATTCTCATTGTTTGGTTGAGAACGGTGTCATGTTTAATAAGGTAAATCAGAAGATTATTTTCTCAGTTATTAATAGTTATTTTCTGTGCTGTTATTAGAATGGAGGTGCGTACATTTTCAACTTTCGTTAGACTTAGAAAAAATGACCCACGACTCCGCGCTCGGAAAAAATATCTGATGGATAGCCTGAAGCCTCTATAAAAACATATAAAAAATTTGCTTGCTCATACTTGCACTTTTTTAAAATATTTAATTGATTGTGAGCCTCTGCAAGGGTGTATCTAAAACGCATCAAATATATTTTGACCCCCAATGAATTAACAGTTCATTATTTTGTAAAAAATGACTTTTTTGCTAGAATGTGACTATATTATAAACCTTATTTTAAGAAGATTTTAGGTACTCATTTCGCTAATTGAAGTTGAACATTCAAAAAGTCATCATTTAAAACATTTGATCTAATACCAAAGTTGTTACACCTTTTGAACCAACTCCTTTGCGACACATTTTCCTATGGTTCTCGTGAGATTTGAAAATAATTCAGCAAAAAGAAGCCTTGAATCTGATTTTATTGTTTAACCACCCCTTTGTGAAAGGTTTCTTTAAATATTTTCCCCATGATTCTCATCAGCCTTAAAAGCAATTCCGCGAAAAAAAGGCTTGAATTTTTGTTTGTCCAACCAACCCTTTTAGAAACCACCCCATTGTGACATTTTTTTCATTCTTACCATGATTATCGTCAGGCTTCAGAGCAATTCCGCGAAAAAAATATTCTAAACTCTATTTTTTTTCAAAAACTGAAAACTACCTCTTTGTGACCATTTTCTTTCATGATTTTCAACAGCCAAAGAGGCGAAAGAAATTAATTCGTTCCGGTTTTTTCGTCATGGGGGCCACTGTTATAGTGGGAATCCGAAACCACTTACTATGTGTACTTTCAATAACTGTACACACCTAATTGTTAATAATGAATTTCACTCGCAAAGAATCAGTGAATATGATCTACTGTGTTGGCGAAGCTGACAGAAATCCTTTATCGGCAAGCAGAATCAACTTTCAATAAAAACTTTTTAACAAAAAATTAAACCGACTAAATACGGAACTGAAAAGTAAAAAACACAATAAACCTTCTCAGTCTCAATAACTGAGCTCCTAACTAATTTTGAGTCGGCGCCAAACAAACAAGCAAATGAATTGGGTAAGGCGTAAAATGATGGCATCGAGTACCGCGGTGACATTCTGATAATTTTTTTGAAGTAATTCAATGATCTTCATTGACTGTTCGTTTGGCGTCGACTCAAAATTAGTTACTTACATTAGTTTAGGAGCTTAGTTATTGAGACTAAGAAGGTTTATTTTATTTTTTACTTTTCAGTTCCGTATTTTGTCGGTTTGATTTTTTGTTAAAAAGTTTTTATTTCTCAATTTTCTGTAGCTGAAATCTACTAATTACTACCTACTTGTTTTTTTATTACTTCCAAAATAATTACTTACCCACCTTACTTCAACTATTACCAGTTAAATAATATGATTATCTACTTTTACTATTTGTTGTAATATAAATTATTTTTGTTGTTCTGGTTAGTTTATTTCATTACTTTGTATATCATTCCATCCTATCATAGAATATAATGATTATGACGGAGGTAGTAGAACAAAAATAATGACATTAGCGATCTGTCATTGTCAACTACATATGTGTGCCAATGTTCACAAGTGAAAAATCAATTATTCCCTAGTTTGCTACCCGTGAGGGTGGATAATTTTATTCAAAATCCAAATTTGATCAACAATGAGGTATACTCTATCTAATAAAAAAAGGATCATCCAAATCGAAGAACCCAGTACAAAGTTATGCCTGATAGAATCGGTTAATGTACCAAAATTCAGAGGGTGAACGATCAATATCCTCTATTTTGCTACCCTTAGGGATGGATTTTTCCGTTCAAATTCGAATGGGACCAACTTTGAAGTATACCCTATCCAATGGGAAAAATCATCGGAATCGGATTCTTCTGTAAAAAGTTATGCGTGATCATACATTAGAAAAAATATACGCGTCGACTAGAGAACCTCCTCCTTTTTTATTTCGTCGGTTAAAAGGTGAGTTGAATTCATGTTTGGGTCGTAAGAAATAGTATTGTCTATCAAAATTCCTGAAACAACCACAAGTAGCGCTAGTGTTTGGGGAAAGTTATTCAAGTGAAGGTCAAATCGAGTCTGATTTAAAAAATACGAAAATAAAATTGTTTTTGAGAAATTAATTCCACAGAATGTAATTTCTGAAGACCAAACTGGGGCAAAGATAAATTAAAATAAAATCATGGGTGTTCACTATTGTACTCAAATAACTACGACGGCGTATTGGCGCCATCCTACCAGTTTCTATTTTTATTGAACTCCCAAAATTTTGACTTTTTTTCTCAAAATTTTGAGATAATCTTAAGGCGGCCTCCCATACCAGCTTTTAGCGTCAACTTATTTTTAAAGAAGTGCTGCTATTTCCAAATACCATTTCCATAGAGCAGAACAAACGCAGCGTTTTTACATCAACTGTCAATTAATGCTTAGTGTTCATGTTAATGTTGCAGGATGCCCATTAACAGACAATTTGATTTTTTCCATTGTGTTTTACTTACCAGTTATCATTAACTCGCCAAACCAGACGGCACTTCCATAATTTGTTATTTTTTGCTTGTATTTGTCTAGAGAAAAAATTAAACCGACGAAATACGGAACTGAAAAGTCAAAAATAAAATAAACCCTAGTCTCAATAAGTAAGCTCGTAAACTAATGTAAGTAACTAATTTTGAGTCGGCGCCAAACGAACAATCAACGAAGATCATCAAATTACTTCAAAACAATTATTAGAATATCACCGCGCAACTCGATGCCATCATTTTACGCCTTACCTAATTAATTTGCTTGTTTGTTTGGCGCCGACCCAAAATTAGTTACTTACATTAGTTTAGGAGCTTAGTTATTGAGACTAAGAATATTTATTATTATTTTATTTTTTACTTTTCAGTTCCGAATTTTGTCGGTTTGATTTTTGATAAAAAGTTTTTATTTCTCAATTTTCTGTGGCTGAAATCTACTAATTACTACCTACTTGTTTTTTGATTACTTCCAAAATAATTACTTACCCACCTCACTTCAACTATTACCAGTTAAATAATATGATTATCTACTTTTACTATTTGTTGTAATATAAATTATTTTTGTTGTTCTGGTTAGTTTATTTCATTACTTAGTATATCATTCCATCCTATCATAGAATATAATGATTATGACGGAGGTAGTAGAACAAAAATAATGACATTAGCGATCTGTCATTGTCAACTACATATGTGTGCCAATGTTCACAAGTGAAAAATCAATTATCCCCTAGTGTGCTACCCGTAAGGGTGGATAATTCCATTCAAAATCCAAATTTGATCAACAATGAGGTATACTCTATCTAATAAAAAAAGGATCATCCAAATCGAAGAACCCATTACAAAGTTATGCCTGATAGAATCGGTTAACGGACCAAAATTCAGAGGATGAGTGATCAATATCCTTCATTTTGCTATCCTAAGGGGTGGATTTCATCTTTTAAATTCAAATGGGACCAACTTCGGAGTACACTCTATCCACTGGGAGGAGAATTATCGGAATCGGACGTCTCAGTAAAAAGTTATACATAAAAATAAAAAAAATATACGCGTCGAATAGAGAACCACCTCCTTTTTGGTTTCGTCGGTTGAAGATATCCAGAAGCAAGAACTCCACGGGTGTCTTCATTCCAAAAGTTGATAGATCGGTTTGAATTTCCTGGTACTGCGACTTATACCAAAGGAAATTATTGGTAGTCGGATCAATGGGGAACATGAGTTGCAAATAGCAGCGGAAACAGATATTCCTCAAATAGTGTGAAGTGAATAATATTGAAACATAAGTTCCAGCCTTATTATCTGAACCTACATCAATAATTGTATGGTATTGATTTCGCAAAAACTGTTACGTTTTGTATTCAAATGAATGGCATGATTGCCGAGGATAAAAATACTTCAAACTAAATTTTATTTTCTGATGAAGCAATGTTCAAGAACGGCTCGGTCAACAGACATAATATGCATTATTACGAAATCAAAAATGTGGTTGCAACACGATGGTGCTGCGGTGCATAACCATAGGATAGTGCAATAATGTTTAGATCAAGCCCATCCTAATCTTTGGATAGGCAAAGAATGTACTATTCCTTGGCCGCACGATCTCCAGACCTTACTCCTATAGATTTCGTTCTTTGGGGACACGTGGAGAAAATTATTTCCAGAGATCGTCCAAGAACTGCAGATGATATGAAAAACAGGATCACGGACGCCTTCCGTTCAACTGATGGCGCAATGTTTGCTAGAGTTCGGGGCTCATTCACTAGAAGACTAGCAGCTTGTGTGGAACATGATGGTGACCTATTTGAGCATTTATAAGTAGCCTTTCCTCAATTTGTTTACATTATTTTCTGTTAATCTTCCTTTCCTGTTCTTGTAGAGATTACTAAAATTGCTTCCTTTGTGATGTACTCCTGTCTCTATTACAATTTCATTCTGTTGAGATATATTCTTTTCCAAATTGTACGGATGTATCAAATTTTACGACAGGGGTCTTCTCAATTTCTTATTTCGCGACAAACCTCGCAAATTTTACAAAGTAGACCCCACAAAGCCTATTTTGGCAAAAAGCTCTTAAATAATGCCATGCAATGATGCAATAAAATATAGGGTGTTGCATATGAAAAAGTCGAGTTATTGCGATTTGGAATTTGTCATTTGAAAAAAATTGTAGTGGGCGATGAAACATCGATTGCTAGTTCGCCTGCATCTCAGAAGATGCGCAAAAGCCAAAGGAATCGACTGGAAAAAACTCATTTCGAATGGTTCTGAAGTTAGGAAATTTGCTGTGGGTCTGTCTATGCCCGACGCTATTTTGTCACATAAATTGAAGTCAACAACTATTGTAGATAAGTCTAAAGCGAGACTTGACAAGCTCGGCTTGGGGATTGTCGAATCTCACGTCGTGAGACCCGTCGACTCGCGTAGGATCGAGACTTGACAAGCCTAAGCTCGAGGTGGCTCAACCGTTCCCATATAGACAACGAGCCAGTCAAATTATACACGCCATGAGACAGGCTCAAGATTGCACAAGCCTCACTCCTGTGCTCCAAGCACAATCCTCGCCAAGTCTCGCGCCGTGAGACACCGGCTTGAGAAAGCCAGGTGCGTTATATAGACAATTTGGTGGTGGTGGAGGGTTGCCATTTAAAAAACAGTACTTAGTTGTGTATCTTATTTTAGAACATCCTGTTATTCAACTCCAAGTTGAAAGAGTAATTTGGTTTTCAAACTATGTGTCCTAATATTGGTCCGAAATAGAAAACTCTGAATATGAAATAAAAATAAAGAACATTTCTCAAATTGAGTTCGGTTTTGGTTGTTAGATGCAGTTTGTGGGATTTTTTCAATAGGTAGTTTATGTCTGAAATAATAAATCCGATTTATTCTGCCAAAAAATAGGCTATATCGATTGAATAAATGATGGTATTATCTATGGAAATGGTTGAGTATTTTGAAATTCAATTTGAATTCATTGATAGAAAATCTCGAATTTGATTTATAATATCCGAGAAATTTTGACTTACATTGAACAAAAACCGAAATTCTAGAATATACCTGATTTTGGTAGATTTATTTTCGATGTCGAACAGCTCCGGGGCTCCAATTATTAGCTCCGCTATTGGTGGAATTTGAAAGATATAACAATTATTAGCCTCCCTTGGCTGCAGATACTGAAATATGTATATATACAGGGTGTAATCTGACCTCTTGCACTCCCGTAAATGACAAGTGTATAATGCCATTTCCTAACGAATTACAGTGGTTGAAAATCTAAAAAAAAAATCGAAAACATGTTTTGTTCTTTGTAAAATTCGACAAAATTTTGAGTAGCGCCGCCCGCCTAATTTCAAATGACCTGCTCAGAAGAAAACTTTGGCAAATACCGAAGTCAATAAACATTTAACTCGACATTTGAATAATGTAGAATGTTGAACTGATTGTGTGGTAAATGTACACATTACAGGCTGCCTGAGATAGATATTCAATTCCAAAATGAAGAAAACAACTAACCTTTTTATTTCCAAACTGGTGATAAAGTCAGAACTGGTTAACTTCATACTCTGCTTTGCACATAATATCACAATCACCTGTAAGAAACAAAAGATAGAAACAGTATTGAAAAGGGAAAAACATTTGCGATTGAATATTGTTTTCAAAATAATTTCACGACCATTGTAGTGATTCAGAACACGTGAAATGAACACTGTTGTCAAGCAAGATTCTCGCATGCATGGTTTACAAAGCTGTCTACGAACGAAAGTTTGTTAGATTCTACTACTGTTTTCTGATTGGCTGATGAATGAAAGATCTCAATTGAAAACTAATCAGAAAACAGTACGCGATGTGCACGAGAATTAATTTAAACATTATTGTCTGACTTTTCAAAAATTTGCCGTTTTATCAAAAAATAATTTATATTAGATTATTATTTATAGTACGAAAACTCCCGAAGAGTGATTAGCGACACCAGAATCCAACAAGAATTAAAATTTACTACTTCAATCATTCATCTTCTACTCTTCAAAATACGCAAGGAACAGCTCGATGTTTTTGTTTTAAGAGCCAGCAAAAGACAAGGACAATAATGTTCGAAATAATTCTCCTGCACAAGGGCGTATTGTTTTCTGAATGGTTGATAATTAGGATTTTTTATTCACCGGCCAATCAGAAAACACCAGTAGAATCTAACAAACTTTCGTTCGGAGACAGCTTTGTGAACCGTGCATGCGAGAATCCTGCTTGGCAACAGTGTTCAGTTCACGTGTTCTGAATGTCTGGATCACTACAATGGTCGTGATATTATTTTTCAAAACAATATTCAATTTCGAATGTTTCCCTTTTCAATACTGTTTGTGTCGTTCGTTTCCTACAAGTGACTGATGATTAAGATAAGTGCCTCAAAGTCAACCAGTTCTGACTTTATCACATATAACAAGGTAAGTTGTTTTCTTCACTTTGAAATGGAATATCTATCTCAGGCAGCTTGCAATGTATACATTTACCACACAATCAGTTCAACAATCTACATTATTCAAGTGTCGAGTAAAATGTTTATTGCATTCGGCAATTGCCGAAGTTTTCCTCTGAGTAGGTCATCTGAAATTAGGCTGGGGGCGCAAAATTTGGTCGAATTTCACAAAGAACAAAACATATTTTCATTTTTTTTCCACATTTTTAACCACTGTAATTCGTTATGAAATGACATTATATACTCGTCATTCACGGGTGTGAGGTTAGGTTACACCCTGTAATACAGTCTCAGAAATTTTATTTATTATTCAATATTTGCAAATTTAGAGTTCATGAACAGTTTTTTATCTGGAAATAACGGAAAATGACGTTCAAGTGTGTTTATTTTGGACAACCTCGACTTTTTCGCGTTTTCTCAACCTCACAATTCCGTAAAATCTGATAATACCAGTTCACTAATCTGCTGGAACGATTTTTCCAGTTTAAAACTGTTTCTGATTGGATATTTTCAAAAAAATACAAATATGCAACTGGTTTTTTCCGATTTTACGAAATTTGAATTAGCCGAAAAAATGGAAGGTTGAGAAAACCAACAAAAAATTGTCCAAATTGGATCAAATTAGATAGGCGGGTAGGAAACAAAAAAATAAAAAACCTTTTTTTCGAACAATTGAGAAATAACCTAACTTTTTGTATTTTTTTCTGGAAAAACATTTTTTTTACAGGTGTAGCTAATCGATGGGAAAAAATTGTCGTCATTTTGCATAACATTGAGAGCAAAAGCTGTTCATGAACTTGCGGAAACTTGATAATAAAAATTATTTACACCATTTACATGTAAGAAGATTTTCAAATTATCTGCATACAATGTGAATTTACAGAATAGAAAGTTTCTTTGTAGTTAATATATATGATGAAAAGTAGAGGCCCCAAGTGCGAATTTTCAGGTACGCCGCAGGTAACAATATATGATGTCTACTAACAAATAATGTGATCTGTAGAAGATATGGATCTGATGGTCCTTTAAGCTTGTTATGGAAAACCACGAAGTCATTTCTACATATTCAAATAATTGGGTAGAATGATTCATTTTAATTTGAAGATGAATTGTTACAGAAACATTGTAGTATAACTACAGATACATTAGAGTGGGTGTTGCCAATCCATAGAGGAAGTATTGGAACAAATTGATCAATACAGCTGTAATAATACTACAATGTTTTTGTTGCAATTGAAGATATATTCTCCTCATATTTCCAAATTAGGCTGAAGATGGATTTATAACAGACCTGAAACATGTTTTAAGCAATAACCCAATCACTCTACTCAATACATTGATTTATGTTTGGGATACAACAGGCGAAAGCCCAGAACAGTATTAACAGGTATTAACAATTTGATACGTGTTTCCAACTCCTAGCAATTTACATAGAAGTGACTCAATTGGAGTCAATTTTTGTGTGAGGTGGACAATTTATAATTAACATAACAAGTTTACAGTTCACTTAAATAATTAACATATATCTACATTCTACATTCTACATTCAGCTAATTAACATATCTACATGAAGAGTATTATATCAGATTGAAATTATTGACATTTAAAAGGGAGCGTTTAATACAATTTTTAAACATAGTGGGCAATGTATTGGATATATCATATTCATGAAAGTTCCTATTGTTGACGGGATATCAAAAACGTGTGTTCTATTCTATTCGAAATAGCCGGACTATAAATTTTTTCATTTAGTATTTTATGCAGATTAATACATTCTTCATAATTCTTCGATTTTCCAAAGATAATATTTTGAAATCATCACAAATAGGAGCAACGGATGTGGGGGTGCGTAATTTGGAGGACAAGTATTTCAGGAATGTATTTTGGACATTTTCGAGTTTTTCAACATAAACATTATACTGCGGGTTCCAAATAGAAGAGGCGAAGTTGAGCTTGCTGCAAACGTATACATAATAGAGAGCTAATATGGCCTGAGGGTTAGATATGAATTGTGTTTGTCTTGTGATGTAACCTAACATCTTGAGAGATTTATTCATTACTTTATTGATATGAATGTCAAATATGAGTTCACTGTCATATGTGACTCCTAAATCTCTTACTTGGCTGCATCGTTTCAATCCAACTCTATTTAGGGTATATTGGCCAACAGATACGGTCTTATTTCTAGTGAATGTTATGCAGTGACATTTGTCAGAATTCACAAAGAACTTGTTTTCGCTACAGTAAGTCTCAAACTTTTCCAGATCCCTTCGTAGCTTGTCGCATTCGAGAGCGTTCCTTACTTCTAGAAAAATTTTGATGATCAGCATAGGCTACATATTTGCAGAAATTGAAGCATTTGGATATATTATTACCTACAAGTTTTGGACGACTGGGTCGTTTTTATCACTTCTCGATTGGAATTGTCAAATATAAACCTGCAATTTATTATGTTGATCAGAAGACCTACAGTTCACTGTTTCCGCCAACGACACTGCCTGATGTTGGTCATCTAATTTCGGTACAAAATAGGATCCAAAATAGGATCCAAATAGGTTGCTGATGCTTTGGCCATCTGAGGCATTTGTGTTTCCCAACTACATTTCAGATGAATTATTCCTGAGATTCCATTCCATCTCAAATCTACTCCAAACGTAAAACAACGAATTGCTTCAGTTGGCATATCCCTAGTCATCCTGAACGATTTTGTTTAATTGTCATCATCTTGCCAATATCAACTACGGTTATACGGCATTTTATCTGCCATATATCGCGTCAAGATTTCGATATTGCAAAGTCTCAATAAATTAAATGCCCAAGATAACAAATTTATGTAAAATTATACACATATCCTCATTGCACTTCCTGCACTCCCCTCACCACCCACTGCTTTTCTATAAAATCGTCGAATGAATTATTTGCGCAATACACGCCATTTCGTAGCGGAATATTAAACGGGGATATTTTTTAAATATTGCTGGTAGGGAATATTCATTGCTTAATTAATTTCTATCCTGAGACCTTTTGGACGTCGACGTGGATTTGGGACCCGCTATCTGCATAAAACTTTTCAAGGCATAAAGAAGTGATCCCATTTTACATTTGTGTCAAATTTGGGACAGTAACAAATTGAATTTATTTGATTAGTTAGTTAGAAATGCAATATACAAAAACAAATATAAGACAACTGGTGCAATCACATTCGATTAACCCCGTTTCATTTTCAACACATGTTACTGACTTAATTTGCCATCTGCGAGTCAAAGATTAACTTCAGTCACTATCTTCCATCGTTCAAGATAACCATTTGAGGGGTATTCTTGTTGAAGAGGGAAACATTCTCAATTGAATATTGAATAAAAATATTGTTCTGTGAATTGAAAAATCTACGATGGAAATGAAGGTATTTTTTGTGATTATCTAACAGAAAACAAAATGTATATTGCATTAACCTGTGATCGAGTCTTTACATTTCTCGTACAAAATCATATTTCTCTCGGTTGGACCCTTCTTTGAAAAACATGCTGTAGTAGAAATATTTTTTTTCCAAATATTGAAATATCTGTTATTGGCCTATAGTTTGTAATATCGCGCTGATCGCCATTTTTTAAATTGGAACATGCGTTACTTTTCAAATTTTCTGAGATTTTCTTTTCGGTTTTTGTTGCCGGAAATTTCTAACTTTATTCTTATTAGCTATATATCCTAGTTACTTGTTTAGTTCTTTGGACGTCGTAATCAATATGCTCACCTATTTTAGCTAGAATACGCAATACATTTTCGTTGGTCTATTCTGCTACACCAACTATTTCAATATTGTTGAGATGAGAAGGTAGATCCAATTCGTTCATTTTTATATTCATCAACGGTAGTTCTTGGAATGTTTTATTTCCTGTGATAAGTTCTATCAGTTCTTCAACTGACTCTCAAACAGGGCTTTATCTCTACACAAGGAGACATATGCCATAGGATCTACTTGTTGTTGGTTCATCTGTCGCAGTTCTGTTTTAATATATAATATTTAATATATTCAATAATATCTGCCACCATAAACTTAATTAATTCATCTAATATTATAAAGAAGTAACATTTGTTTGTTTGTATGTAGGGGGTACCTAATTACAGGAAATACTAAACCGATTCCAATTTTTTCACACTAATGAAAAGCAATCCCCGAGTAATACAAGCTATGATTAATTTTGATGGAAATAAGATTTCAGATCAAAATTTCAATATTTGTAATTTAAGTCGCAAAAATAAAATAATTAATGAAATACCTTTTCAAAGACGAGCTTTTATCCTAAACTTGTCTTTCAAAAGGTTTTTTATTGATTATTTTATTTTGTGCTTTTTAGTAAGTACGCTTTAATCTACGCATTTTTGTTGAAGCATCGTCATTATGAGGCCTTTCTTCCCTGTAAGTTCGGAGCTATCTAGTTCTTCATTGAGGAGACCATCTACTGATTAACTCGTCCGCCATCCTGGAACTGCCATCTTCAATTTATGAATTCTGACAAAAAATCAATAATCTTCGAATAAATTCATAAAATCCTACCGCAAAAACTCCGACATACCAATTTTGAATAGAAATGGTCCATTATCACAAAACTTTTTCATCATATTGGAGCCTCCATTGTGAATAAATGAATTTTGACAATTCATTCATAATCTCCGATCCCGAATACCTCCACATATCAATTTTGAATGGAATCGGACCATAATCACAGAGATCGTCCGATATCTTGGAGCCGTCATTTTAATTTCATGAATTTTACCAAAAAGTTCATAATCCTCAACTCCGAAAACCCCCATATACCAATTTTGAATAGAATGGGACCATAATTACAAAACTCGTCCGCCATCTTGAATTTATAATTTTGACAAAAAATTCTTGATATTCGACCCTGAAAATCCCCACGTACCAATTTTGAATCGAATCGGACCATAAATACAAAACTCGTCAACCATCTTGGAGCCACCATTTTGTTTTTTTTCTCTAACAAAAATTCTATAATGAATTGTCACGGGAACTATGAACACTTGCTTAAATTTCATGTTAATCGGACAACTAGAAGTGGGTCAAATTCAACTTGCAAGATTTGATTACAGACAGACAGTCACCGGGTCAGGTGAAACTAAATGAAAGCTTGCAAAAAGCTTGTCATTGGAATAGAAAGCGCTGCTTGGCTGCTTTATCGGCGTGCGCTGAACGGAATGGTTGGATATACGTGGAAATACCGATGTGTTGAGATTATAATGGAATATGACATTGAGAATTTTCACAAACTATACACTTCAAAACCATGAAAGCACTGAATAATGAGCGCCACATCATTCCAACAAATTAACCAACTAATTCGACCAAAATGAAAAGTACCTGAGATATTTTGCCACAATATTTTGTTGAAATGGTATGTTTTCCAGATTTACTTGAATCGATCAAGGTAGTCGGGAGTTCCTTCATGAAAAGCTACCTAAAGACGGTAAATAATCTACTTTAGCGTATTCCTAATGAAGAATATCACCAACTTTTGATTTTTACTTTGCAATACACTCTATTATAAATGGAAAAATACCGTGAAAATATTTTTCTAATACGCCTTATAGTTTCTGAGATATTTAATTGTTTAGCAGGCGTGCGACGACGCGGAGTCATCGGCCGCTGTGACGTCATTTTACAACGGTCGGTCAGTGCGTGCTCTGCTTCCAAGCTGTGTGTATGAAGTTTGCGTCGAAAATTAATAAAAATGTCGATTCCAGAAACTAGAAAATCGTGTATTGTGCCAAATTTAAATAAAGCTACTTATGCACCCGAAAAGTTGTTTTTTATTGTTGCTTTCAAACCTAAAAGTCGAAAGAAATGGATGCAAATCATGATGTTGTGGGGTGATTCGGCATTTCACTGTACAAATATCTCTTTTAACTTTTGCATATCCAATAGCGTCGTCGCCGAAGCTGTTTCTAGCCGATCTAGAATAAAATAAACGTAAGTTGATCTAATATATAAGGAATAAAATACATAAAAATGCACTTATTCACGATCACACGAAAGAGGAAATTAATATGGGAGGTTTCCCATCTCAGCTTAATGATATTTAATAGGTGTAGTCCTAATAATAAGCTACTTATAAAAAAAATTCATGGGTTCAAATTTTAAAAAGTTTTGTACCTCTGGTACATAATGTTCAGGTTAAGGTTACTATGGTAATTTCTTGTAACATTATATGTTAGAAAAATACAAAATGTAAGTCATGATCCAAACTATGTAGGTACAATAACACAGTATTGTTTTTAATAAGTCCCACCATGTTACAAATACCTACGCATTCTTCCTTCTCAGGAACTTAATGTCAAGTGAGATGTTCATAGTATCAATATGACGTATGACGTACATTCATAAAACACTAGTAATGAGAAAGATGTACTTATAAGGATCAAAAGATTTATGATAAAATGTAAAATTTTATTAAGTAATACTTACTTTTGCATTTAAACTCCTCGCATCTCGGCGGCTAAGAAATCGGAGTTATTTGAAAAATAGTGGGCAACCATTAACCCGTCTATTTCAGGCAAGTTATCGGATTATCCTTTTTCAAAACCGTCATCCATATCTAATATAACACTATTGTAAGAGTGATTCATATAAAAACATGAGTAAAAAACGTTATTGTGGTCGAACATCCGATAGCAAAGCAATGATTGAGTGTACGGTGAGAACGTTGCGTTGTAAAATGACGTCACGCAGGCATGGCGCGCTCGCCCAAAATATTTGAATAGAACGGAAACTAAAATTGTCGTAATTTCAACACTACTCGCTTGATTGAAATGAAACAAAAACAGGTGTATTTCCATACATTTAGTCTACACGGTCATGAAGTTTCAAGTCATTTGACAGACCCAGTGACATTCTTCATTCTTATAGCGGGCTCTTAAAACAATCGTGTTGGCACGCTCAAATCGTTTTTAAAATGCGTTAGTTTATGTACTTCGGGTGATAGTGATGTGAAATTGTCGGAAATCGGAGGTAATTTTATTGCGTTTTAGAATCATTACTGTACGAAAATTGATGTGAACTGCTTGTGCTAGTGATATGATAGTGAAAAAGAAAAAGTGGGAGGAAGCAATGGTATTATTCTATAGTAATGAAAATATTCCGTAATACGGTCTTTGGAAAACGACATAGGCTGTTTGAATCTCAGATCTCATGTAGACATTATGTGAACTAGGTAAGTTATTCAATTTCATATTCCAAATCACCATCCGAGTTGCTACTTGTCAGTTTGTCACAGCCTCCTAGAATCAAACCCATTTAACTGTGTACATCAAATGGAAATTGTCACGGTTATGCCGAGCCCATCTATACTCTATAGCTTAAAAAAACTCCTGAGTAATATAATTCATTCTGATAAAAATAAGTTTTAAGGGTGTTGAGTGTTCATTTAACTTAGATTTACGTGCGAAGCCGGGAGGGGCCAGGTGGTTGGTAATATCTACAGTGGAGTTGCTAGCCACACTACTCATCGAAAGACAATCTAGAGTTTTTCCGGGAATTAGGACACCTTCTGCTATCAGAATCTCCAACTTTCTCTAGCGACAGAGACTGCTCGTGAAAAAGTCTCCTACCAAAATTATAGCCGGGGTTTCTTCGCCCGACTGTGTTCCTACATACAGTGCTTCTCAAAAGTCCTCTCCCCCCCTCTTATTTTTGGAACGATTATTCACAAACAAGTGAAATTTGGAAACTGAATATTGAAAGTTGTAAACTTCCCTACTAGTGATGATAGATGAAGAAATCGTCAAAGATGACGTCACAAGGCCATTGTGACCAATAATTTTAAATGGAACCCTACGGCAAGCGACACTATTGAATTTAGTAGGTTAGGGAATTGAATGAAATACATAATTCGTTTGACCCGTGTATTTAAACATATAAACGATTCGTACAAAAGCTGAGTATCGATTAACTATGTGTATCTCATTCCTGAAAGCATCTCTTGTTTATAAGGGCCGAAGTGTTTATTACAGTTCATAAATCAGACCCTCTTGAGAATGCCGCACAGAGTATTTTTCGATGAGTCATAACTATTTGATTTGTGTTTTTGTCTCGTTCATCTAGCGGTTAACTCAACATACACCTCTTTTGAAAGGTATCGAAAAAACCTATTCAATGATACTAATTTTGTTTGTGTTAATGGGAGTTTTGGCAACTCGCTTTTGAAAATTGCAAAGCTGTGATGAATTGAATCAGTTAATACTAAAATTCCAAATTCAAGCTCCGCCTCTGGATAGTTGTCAAATAAGCTGACGTTTTTGTTAGTCTCCCTAATTTGACGTTTTTGTAATTGTCCAAGTACATTTACAATAACAATATAATATAATATAACAATAATTGATGTATTGTTGATCGAACGTTTAACTGTTTTAGCAGCTTTTGGTACTTTTAATATTTTTGTACATTTTAATAATTTGTTAAACTGTTGAGAGCCGAACGTTTAAGTGCTTCAAGAAGCGAAATGGTACGTGCTTTAGGTGATAAAGTAGCAGCGATCCTAATTCTTGGTGGAACCTGGACGAAATATTCATGCAGCAGAACGCATTTTTAATGAGAGGTTTCCCGATCGCCCCGTTTCGAGGACTTATTTAAGGGAGCTTCTTCGTGAGTTTGAAATAACGGGTAGTATTAATGATGCGAAACGATCTGGCAAACCACAAATTTCTGATGAGAAAAAAATTTATATACTGGCAGAAGTAATAGTTAATCCTTCTTCTTCAACAACTCACGTTGCATCTACCTGTGAAGTCAGTCGAAGTACAGTATACAGGGTGTTGAAAAAAAAACAAATTTCATCCATACAAATTAAAAATGGTTCATCAACTCTCAGACGACGACCCAGACCGAAGACTAGAATCTTGTGAAAATATGGAAACTAAAATTAACCAACAGCCAGACTATGTCAAAACAATTTGTTTTAGTGACGAAAGTACTTTCTATCTAAATGGAAATGTAAATACACAGAATGTGAGGTATTGGAGTGACGCAAATCCTCACCTGTTTCGTGAAACACAACCCAATTTCCCCAGAAGGTGAATGTTTGGGCAGGTATCCTGGGAAACCACATCGTTGGGCCTCTTTTTTTAAATACTCATTTAACTGGTGAGGTTTATCTGGAGCTGTTGCAAAACGCAATAGAACCGTTAATCCTTGAAATTTTGGAAAATAATCCAGATGAATTCGGCAATTTGGAAATAACATTCCAACAGGATGGTGCTCCTCCACACTATTACGGTGCAGTAAGACGGTATTTGGATGGGGAGTATCGTGGTAGATGGATTGGACGACGAGGTTCAACGGAACGGCCAGCTCGATCACCGGACCTCACACCTTTGGATTTTTTCTGTGGGGGTACCTCAAATCGAAGGTTTACGCCACTGAACCTGACAATATTGACGTTTCAAAACAACGTATTGTTGCAGAATGTGGGGCTGTTTCCGCAGACACATTTGCAAAAGTACGAGAAGAGTTTAAATATAGGATATTTCAGGAAGTGAATGGAGGTCACTTCGAGCAATTTCTTTAAGTAGATACTGATTCTTAAATCTGTAATTAATATCATACTGAATGGAATTTAAATTTTAATGTTTACTAATGAGCCATTAAAACTGCCATAAACACAACCAAAATTAGTATCATTGAATAGGTTTTTTCGATACCTTTCAAAAGAGGTGTCGCTTGCCGTAGGGTTCCATTTAAAATTATTGGTCACAATGGCCTTGTGACGTCATCTTTGACGATTTCGTCATCTATCATCACTGGTAGGAAAGTTTACAACCTTTAATATTCAGTTTTCAAATTTCACTTGTTTATGTATAATCGTTCCAAAAATAAGAGGGGGGGAGGGGACTTTTGAAAAGCACTGTATAATACAGCTTTCGTTATATAATCTCCTCATTATCAATTATATATGGGAGACAACAATTTCCACATATAATCCAATTTATTGCACTTTTTCACTAATTGTTAATAATTTTCCAACATTTTTATTACAAGCTTTTATTACCTTTTATTTAGTTTCACTAATTAGTTAGTTCGTTCGTTTGTTAGTTTGAGTCAAATCTTGCAAGTTAATTTTGGCCGACTTCTAGTCGTCCGATTAATTTGAAATTTGGAATATTTTTATAATTCCGGTGATAATGCATTATGGAATATTTGTTAGATAAAAAAACAGGATGGCAGAAGATTTGTAATTATGGCCCGATTTGATTTAAAATTGGTATATTTTAGGGGGTTAAAATTTTTCGTCAAATTCAAAATGGCGGCTCCAAGATGGAGGACAAGTTTTGTAATTAGGGTCCGATTCGATTCAAAATTGGTATGTGGCGGTTTTCGGGCTCGGAGATTATGAAATTTTTGTCAAAATGCATAAATTCAAGATAGCGGCCCCAAGATAGTGGACCAGTTTTGTGATTATGGTCCAATTCGATTCAAAATTGGTTGAAAATTTTGAATTTTTTGTCAAAATTCATAAACGAAGATGACGGCCCCAAGAGAGGACGAGTTTTTTCATTATGATATGATTTCATTCAAAATTGGTATGTGGTGGTTTTCGGGGTCGAAGAATATGAAATGTTTATCAACATTTATAAATTGAAGATGGCGGCCCCAAGATGGAAGAAGTGTTTTGTGATTTTTAGTCGAATTCGATTATGAATTTTCTGTCGAAAATCATAAATTTAGGATGGCGGCCCCAATATGGTCAATAGGTATGTGATTATGGTCCGATTTGATTCGAAATTGATATGCGGCGGTTTTCGCGGTTGGAGATGGCGGCCCCAAGATGAAGGATGATTTTTCTGATTATGTTCATATTTTATTCAAAATTGGTATGTTGTGGTTTTCAGGTTCGGAAAATTTGAATTTTTTGTCAAAATCTATAAATTCAAGATGGCGACTTCAGGATGGCGGACGAGTTTTGTGATTATGGTCAGATTCTATTCAAAATTGGTGTGTGGGAGTTTTTGGAGTCGGAGATCATGATTCCTGTCTGCTCAAAACTTAAAGGGAAGAGACCTTGTAATAACGATGCTCTATTAGAAATTAACAGATTATGGCGAACTAACTAAAAAGCAAAAAATAAAATAACTTATAAAAAACCTTTTTGAAGACAAGCTTTCATTAAGCCGTGTACTGCATATAAAATAAGTTTAAGGCATCGCTGAGAATGATTTAATTATTTTTTATTAAATTATTTGGTTTCAAAAAGCTTGTCGCGCAAATTGTAATGAAATGAAGTTCTCACTTACCAACCAATCACTGCTCAATCAAGTTAATTGGTACCTACTTTTATGAACATTTCGCGTGAAGTCAAATAATGCAACAAAAAATAATTAAATCATTATCAGTGATGAAATAAACTTATTTTATCCGTTTCAGTTTAAAAACTGGGGCTTAAAAAATAACTGGGGGTTTGTGTAGAAATCAGTGGATTGAAATACTTTCACTATCGATCGAGTAGACAACAATCACATGTCAGTTGGGGGAAGTGAGAAAATGGAATTTTACTTGACGAGTATGCGTATATGACGAGGTGCGTATACTATTTTTTCGCATTTTGTTAATAAATTTCATTTAAATCTGATTATAATAATAATAATAGTTACTGATGAAATGTAAAAAAATGTAGTAGTCTAATCTTAACAGGATGCGCAAATTTTAAAATAATTATCGGAATGACTGGTGAAAACGACTCGAAAGATATCCTAAAGGCAGCCCGGGAGCTTCTTCCAGTAATTTATTTGAAGGGGTCCATTCATTATCAAACACATGCTGTTGCGCAACAATTATTTGCCAATGTATGGCAGTGTTTGATGCTTGCGCAATTGGTTGATAAGTTTAAAGAATGTTTGAAATATTTTGTACAAAGGGAATGTTTGCGCAACGTGTTGTGTATTTTTTTTCTTGTTAAATTGTGTTTTAAATGAAGGGTACAGGGAAAGGAGGAGGTATGTCAGTCCACGGTTAAAAATTAGATAATTTGTTAGTAAAATATCATATACCTAAAAGAAAATATTTTTGACAAACCTCTTTCTTTCCCTGTACCCTGTACCGAATAATACGACATTTTTATGCTGTAATGGTTGCTATGCTGTGAAATGGTCCATTACTGGACGACTTTGATGTAGTGCATTACTGTACAAAATGTGAAAAAAAAAATACCATAGGGAAGTGAGTCATTGTTATTGTATTTAAAACGAAGTGGATATTATTTTATCTTGTAATTAAGACCTTTTCCATATTTTTCTTATTTATTTGTGGGTTGATCCGTGTCCGTATGAAGGCGTCCACTTATATTTGGGTTGCAGAATTGAAACCGGTCCCGTCAGTATACTCAGTCTCTCAATCTGCCTAATAAAACGTCTCAATAGAAATAATAAGTAACACAGGAACTGCTACAATTATTCTTCGAATCAACATGACGGCAGGTAACGATTTGATTAGTTAATTGGCGGCATTCAGCACGCAATTCGCTAGTGAGGCAGCCTTTTAAAATACACTGCTTGGCAATTGAGATGTTTTTCTTCGCGATTTGAATAAAAAATATGATTTTGAATTGTCTGTTCCTTTGTTTGAGAGCCTTCCAGGTTTATAGGGATATGTGGTTTCGTTATATCCTTTGAAACCAAAACGCCTCTATTCTGCAATTATCTCCAAAACTCTTCTGTTCTTATTTGTGGTATCCTACAAATGAGGAAGTCATTCTCAATCTAAAATAAAGAGGAAGGAAGAGAACCTTCCATTACGGATTTCAACTGAGTATCTGGAAATTCAGACTGTCAAATAAAAGATATAAAACTTTTCGTTATTAATTTATAATTGCTAATAATATAAATTTTATTTTCTTATTCCTGAACCAACATAAAATAAGTCAGAATATATACAGGATAAATGATCTCAATATGCGGAAAATTTGCCAGTAGCAGTACTAAATTAGAAAAATTTATAAAATATGACAAAAAAACTAACCTATTTTTATAGAGATGTGACGCCTTTGACTTCAACATATCTGAAGTAACGCGAAGAACCCGGCCAAGTCACCTTAGCTTTTTCAGAGTGGAAACAAAACACAACACACCAAACCTTGGCTTGGTAAGGAGACTGATTTATTTTCCACATGTTGTGGAAAATCATCCTGTATATGAATAAATAATGATATATGTGAGAACCCAACTAGGACAAATATTTGGTATGTCACTGAACATCCTCATGCTTTGGCATTCTGATCTTTGAAAATGCCAATGGTGGCATTGAGTCCTTTGTTTTTTTTTTGGACAATCGAAAAACATATATTTTTTTTTGGATGAAGGGTAATGATACGTCACAGCCGCTAATAGCATGTAAAAACAGGATGTTTTCGGATGCTTCTTTCTCTTTCAAACCATTCGCGGAATACACTCTTTCAGCAGTTTTGCCTCTTCCCGGTTTTATGAAAGTAGATGTTGGTTTTGGATGACCATAATTCTGTCAGCAGAACTAAAAGATCAACGTAAAGTATAAAAACAGCGTTAAATGATGAGCAGAAAATAATCCCTGTGTTAACAACCAATACATTAGCATCTTCTTCAGCCTGCTCAACAGTAAAATAAGCCTGTCAGCATCGAAATCAGACCGGCTTTATTTTTTTCATAGACCAAAAATTTTCTTGAGGAACTGGAATTGTTGTTGTCTCATCGAAAAAAACTTCCGCAGACATCTGGGGTAGTCTGTACTTGTGATTTTTCTAATAACTCTTTTGACCGGGAATTTCCCGAATAGATATTCCATTGAAACGCTGAAATGTAGATTGCAGCAAACATATTTTTTGTCGCCATAAAGAAAATCAAATCAGTCCGCTCGTAAAGGTAGTTTATACCTGCGATTTTTCGAGAATCTTTGTTGACCTAGGGTTTCCGATGAAGATATTTCATTGAAACCATTGAAAATGATTGCATAAAACATATTATTTGTGCCATCATAAACAAGTTCAAATCAGTCCTCTCATAGGGATAGTTTTTAAATTTTTGGAAGAACTTTCTATCTAATGAAAATATTCCATTGAAACGCTGGAATATGATTGCACGATACATATTATTTGTGCCACCATTGAGAAAAATCGCATTACTCCCCTTATAAATGTGACAATACATCTTCGAGATTGACCTTTGTTTATTAAAGTTGCAATTTATTCATATATTTTTTGAATATTGATTATCTAGATTGAAATTGTACCGGTCAAATTATATTATATATAAAATAATATATATATATAATTTGCCTACAATTTCAATCTATAAAATATTCAAAAAATATATAATAAATTGCAACTTTAATAAACAAAGGTAATTTCGACGATGTATTGTAACATTTATGAGGGGACTAATGCGATATATATATATATATATATATATCTATATATATATATATATATATATATATATATATATCTATATATATATATATATATATATAAATATATATAAACTAGTTATTAGTGGGGAATGCAGCAATGTCAAAAAAAACTCTTGTAAGTTTGTCCAAGCTTCCGGAATTGGTTTATTCCATCATCAGGGAACTACAATTTATAAAAAAATATTACATATGAGAGATTATCATTAAGTGAATTGATGATACTTACAACTTGGGTGAGAATGGATGACACGATGTTCAGTAAAAAATATTTTTTGTCTTTTGACATTATGGAAATAAATAATGAGAAATGTAAAACAGAGAAATGAACCACCACACTTATATGTTAAAAATTATAAATAACACATGTTAAAATCTCCTCAACCATGTGGTTGGAATCAAAACTGACAGGTCAGAAATTAAATTCACATATGTGACATTGACACATGTCAAGTAATATTTATGTCACCCAGGGTGCCAACTGCGACAGTGGTACCAACTAGTGTGGTTTACTATTTCCTGTGATTAGGTTTTAATGAATGATGGGACTTGAAAATTATGATATTTCTATTGTTGTGAGGAAAATAAAGTTTAATAATGGATGAAATGCTCAGTTTATAATGTAATTGTACCAGAGTTTGATCTAGTTGGGTTTATGTCTAGTGACAGTAAATAAGCATAAATCTCACTCAAGTGATTGATATCAGTTTTTTTGTTAATACAGTTGTTATCTTGAGCTATGAACGCCATTTCTAGGAAGACCCTTTTTGCCCAGTGGGACTCGCTTGCTAATACACTCACTGACCCATACTCCATGTGATGATCGTGTGTGTTAACATGAAGTGCTAACGCACATCTTTCTGGATCACTTTTGTGTGAGGTGATACGACTGTTTAACGTTTTCGAAGTATGGCCAATATACTGCCTATCACAATCTTGACACGGAATACTATATATGATTTTTGACATTGATGTGACTGGTGTCTTATCTTTAACTTTGGAGAAAATTGATTTTAGTGTTAAAATTGTTTTGTTGGCAATTTTACAATTGCTTACCTAGCAAACAAGTATAGTGAGTTTGGGAGTAATCTCCTTGATATACGGAAGAGAGGTGTAAGCCGTTAGTATAGGGGTAGCATTAGATTCATTCACATTAATGGGTGGAGTGATAATATTGTTTGATGATTCTAAACTGGAAGGTGTGTTGTACAAAATACTTTTTATTAAACTTGGCGGGTATGATGAAGATTAAGAAGAATATTTAAGTTTTTTTTTATGAAAAGTTTTATCCAAGATTCTGATTACTCTGTTCTCCATTTGTTTAATCAAGTTCACTTTCATGGAGCGTTTGTGATACGACTCATAGTTGATGTACCTGCCCGAACTGCATGGCTTTCTGTACCAATCAACCAATATTGTATTAATAGGAGTACGTATGAGTTTGGTATCCAGAAATGGTACCGAATTATCGTTGGCTTCTAGCTCGATTGTGAACTGAATATGTGGGTCGAAGCTGTTCAGAGTATATAGAATCTCTGTGATATTATGCTGTGGTAATATAACAATTATGTCATCCACATATTTTTTAATGAAATGAATATTAAATGATAGTACCGGAAGTACTGTATATGTATTATCGAAGAGGAATGTTAATAAAGTCATGAAAGTTACTTCATCAATGTTACAATGATTTTTAATGTTATCCCAATTTTTATGAATTGCTCTTCGGCAAGCTTCAAGGTATACGTTATCGAATAAAGAGACTACATCAAAACTAGCCAGAACATGGTTTTCAGGTATTATCCTCTTTGATAATACATATTTTTCATTCAATAATAAATTTTACAAAAAAACTTTTGGCACCCCCATGGGTGCATCAATTCCCCCCATCCTGGCAGCTTATGTTATGGATGATGTGTTGGACACAGTACTTCCGGTACTATCATTTAATATTCATTTCATTTAAAAATATGTGTATGACATAATTGTTATATTACCACAGCATAATATCACAGAGACTCTAGATACTCTGAACAGCTTCGACCCACATATTCAGTTCACAATCGAGCAAGAAGCCAACGATAATTCGGTACCATTTCTGGATACCAAATTCATACGTACTTCTATTAATACAATAAAAGTTGATTGGTACAGAAAGCCATGCAGTTCGGGCAGGTTCATCAACTATGAGTCGTATCACAAACGCTCCATGAAAGTGAACCTGATTAAACAAATGAAGAACAGAGTAATCAGGATCTCGGATATAACTTTTTATAAAAAAAACTCGAATATTCTTCTTAATCTTTTTTTAGACAATTCATTCCCGCCAAGTTCAATGAAAAGTATTTTGTACAACACACCTTCCAGTTTAGAATCATCAAACAATATTATCACTCCACCCATTAATGTGAATGAATCTAATGCTACCCCTATACTACCGGTTTACACCTCACTTCCGTATATCAAGGAGATTACTCCCAAACTCACTAGACTTTTTTGCTCGGTGAAAAATTGTAAAATTGCCAACAAAACAATTTCAACACTAAAATCAATTTTCTCCAAAGTTAAAGATAAGACACCAGTCACATCAATGTCAAGAATCATATATAGTATTCCGTGTCAAGATTGTGATAGGCAGTATATTGGCCATACTTCAAGGACATTAAACATTCGTAACACCTCACACAAAAGTGATAGCAGGTTTTATCGAGAAAGATGTGCGTTAGCACTTCATGTTAATACACACGATCATCACATGGACTATGGGTCAGTGAGTGTATTAGCAAGCGAGTCCCACTGGGCAAAAAGGGTCTTCCTAGAAATGGCGTTCATAGCTCAAGATAACAACTGTATCAACGAAAAAACTGATATCAATCACTTGAGTGAGATTTATGCTTATTTACTGTCACTAGACATAAACCCAACTAGATCAAACTCTGGTACAATTACATTATAAACTGAGCATTTTATCCATTATTAAACTTTATTTTCCTCACAACAATAGAAATATCATAATTTTCAAGTTCCATCATTCATTAAAACCTAATCACAGGAAATAGTAAACCACACTAGTTGGTACCACTGTCGCAGTTGGCACCCTGGGTGACATAAATATTACTTGACATGTATCATTGTTAATGTCACATACAGCTGTCTAATGTGAATTTAATTTCTGAACTGTCAGTTTTGATTCCAACCACATGGTTGAAGAGATTTTAACATGTGTTATTTATAATTTTTAACATATAAGTGTGGTAATGGAACATTAGTTCATTTCTCTGTTTTACCTTCCTCATTATTTATTACCATAATGTCAAAAGACAAAAAATATTTTTTACTGAACATCGTGTCATCCATTCTCACCTAAGTTGTAAGTATTATCAATTCACTTAATGATAATCTCTCATATGTAATATTTTTTAATAAATTGTGGTTCCCTGATGATGGAATGAACCAATTCCGAAAGCTTGGACAAACTTACAAGAGTTTTCTTTTTGACATTGCTGCATTCCCCACTATTAACTAGTTTATATCCTAACTAGTCAGCAAAGACTACCCTTTCACATATATCTAATATATAAAATTCTCGTGAAACGGTGTTTGTAATTAAACTCCTCCGAAATGGCTCGACCGATTCTCATGAAATTTCGTGTGCATATCGGTTAGGTCTGCGAATCGGACAACATCTATTTTTCATCCCCCTAAATGTCAAGGGTGGTCCACCCCCTTAATTTTATTTTTTATTTTTTGGATAAATTTTATTTTTTTATTTTTTTATGATACAGCATTCAAAAATACATACAACCCTGGATTTTCACCCTTCTACGATCAACCCCTATTTTTCCATCGCGATTTTTTTATTTTTATTTTATCCACAGATCCGCAATAGGGTTGCAAGATGGCAATCGAATATAATAATTGTAGTACGATAAATTTAGAACGGGATAACGGGATAAAGAAAAAACGGCATAACATCACAACGGGATAACGGGAATAACGGGATAACGAAAAAACGGGAAAACGGTAAAACGGGATGACAGGATAAGGGGATAAGGGGAAAATGGGATAACAGGAAAACGGGATAACGGGAATAACGAGATAACGAAAAAACGGGATGACGGAAAGGGGATAACGGGAAAACGGATAAGGGATAAAGAAAAAACGGGATAACAGGAAAATGGGATAACGGGATAACAGGAATAACGGGATAACAAAAAACGGGATAATGGGATGACAGGATAATGAGATAACGGGAAAACGGGATAACGGGATAAAGAAAAAACGGGATAACAGGAAAACGGGATAACGGGACAACAGGAAGCGGAAGGAGTCAGAAGCATAGTCTAGATGATGGAACAACATAAAGGAAAACATAGAAAAAAAGAAATTCTACGCGGACGAGAGTTTTCGGGAAAAACATTCAAGGGAACATAGAAATTTGGACAGGACAACGTCTGTCGGGTCAGCTAGTATATAATATATATATATATATATATATATATATATTCTATGCGGATTCTATGAAAATTATTTAATTGGCGAGATCACTAATTTCTGGAAAAAATCAACAGAACGATGAGAAAAGTAGTTTGTTTTTTATTCAGTTTTTTTTTTCAAAGTAGTTTAAAAAAAAAATCCAAAAGAAATGTTCCTGTTCCGGAAACCGCGCCAAGATGTGACGTATCAAGTTCAGATCTATCGCCGATCGCCAAAAGCGTGAGATAATTACAGAGTTGCCAAGCATTATTCATAATATTTTTTTACAATGTGAGCAGGCCGAAAAAATAATGACATAGCACCGGTATACATACATATTATCCAAGAATAACTAAATCAAGAACAGCTATCAAATGACACAATACAACATATGCTGATACAAGTTCTGTTTCATTCATAGGATGAAACAGAATAACATTCCCTCAGAACTTCCTGAAAATAGTGACACTGGCAACTTGCCGATCGCCGAGAGTGCCAGTAATTACAGCGTTGCCAAGCGTTATTAATCATATTTCTCTATAACGGGAGATGGCCGAAAAAATAATGACATAGCACTCGGTATACATACATATTATTCAAGAATAACCAAATCAAAAACAGCTATCAGATACGAAGTTTCCATTTCAATATACCTAACACATGCTGACAAAAGTTCTGTTTTATTCATAGGATGAAACAGAATAACATTTTCCTCAGAAGTTCCGCAAAATAGTGCACTGGCAACTCGGGAAATTGCCAAATCAATGGGCTTATGACGTCAAAAGAGGCGGCCATAACCCTGTGTTTGAATATCTCACTGGATTTGAGGGTTTTAGAGCAGCGTTAATTCGAATATTACAAATTATTATCTAGAAAAACTATGCATACATAATATTTTATCACTATATTTCAACTTCAAGCACATATGGAGCAAATTTGTGAGTTTGTGATCTATTGGATGTATAATTTGGATTTCTATTTTTATGTATATGAATCGTGAGACTGAATTGTTTATCATAAGGTTTATTTTCTAATATTTGTTTCCTCGGTCAGCAGTTTTTCGAAAAAATGATATGTTTCAATGAAATATATTCATTGCATACCCCCGGGTAGCAGAGTTCTTCCAAAAATCTCAACTACCCCCATGAGGGGACAGATATGAGTTTTTTTATGGCGGCCCGAATAAAGTTTTATGCAATCATTTTCTACCGTTAAAACTATTCTTATCGGGGGCCTTAATTTTTTTTTTTTCGTGACATGTGCAATGTACATTTCAGCGTTTTAATGGAACATCTCAGCTGGAAATAACCGGTCTACGGAAAAATCAAACTTAGAATTTTCAATATGGTGACACGAAGGCATTCCTTCATAGATATGAATTTTGCAGTATGATCTTGATAATCGCATTATATTATATAAGTTATTATATTAAAATCACTTATTACATGACAAGTTTCTATTACACCCTGTATCAACTAATGCAATTGCTATCGTAGTCCCGTAGAATCAATCTAACCTTGGGTGTAACATACTGAAATTTCAGCAAATTCTATCGATGCCTATATCTGTGCCTAGTCCTTCACCGTGAAAAGATTAAATTGGACGAATTTTAGGAAGAATGTTTCAACGCTGTAACTCCTTGCACATCAGATTTACAAAAAAAATGGTACAAAAAATGCAAATTTGTACCGGAAAGTTTTGTCGTAGGATAAACCATTGAGGAATTATTTTGAAAAAAACAATCTGTCGGACCGCTTTGACCTCCCCCTCCTCAAGGTCGAAAACTTGGATGTTTCATCGAGGTCTGGAACTAAATAACATATATCAAAATCAGTTCTTTCCCACCTTTCGTAGGGCAGAGGCTTTTTTAGTTCCTGTTGAATGGACTAATATGCGTGGATGAGTAATTGCGAAAGGAACGAGGACGTTGACATGACAATCATTCGTGTCAAAATTCAGTTCGAGTTTCCCATTTCTGAGGAATGAGTCTACCAATTTGAATCGATTTCGGTTCGTTTGAATAAAACACTCTCAGCTAATCAGATCGCAATTACCATCTCCATTTAGGTACCTCATCAGCGTAATAGCTGAAATTACGATATGTTGCAGAAGCCGATCAATTATGTGGCAAGAAAACGTCTTCATCATTTCATGAATTATTCAATACATATTTTTTATTGGAACGCGAAATGAAAGGAAAAGTTGAGTTCAGTGGGAAAGTGCTGATTCATTGAGTTCAGAAATTCATAAAAAAATCACATTAATGTGTGATTTTAGTCTGATCATTTGTATACGGGAAATCAATGAATATTATTGTTTTCAAAACACTATATATAATATAGTCAATTTCATAATGACGGTGAACATTTGTTTATTCACCTATTGAGGAATACCCGAATGAACTTTAAAAACATATATTCACCATTGAAAATAAACTAGCGCTTTCCGCTTTCCGTATACAAATAACAAATTTATTAGATTAAAATTCGGAAAAAAACAATATTTAAAAAGTCGAATACAAGATACCTTTCAGAGCAGACATGCAAACAAGATTATTTTTGAAGGTATTTTTGAATGCATTCGAGAAAGTGATCAAAATAGTTGGAAGAGGTCTATTTTCACCATATTTGAAAGTGTATTATAAGACTAACAACGTAATATGATTTGAGAAAAATTAATATATTTTTGTTTATATGCCTGAAGGAAAGCTAAACTGTCAAAGTACCTATTATGTACGTCCTGAAACGATATTAAAAAGAATTATTGCGTTGCTATTCATCATTATAAAGGAAGAGTGTGCTAGAAGAAACATTCATTGGCGCCCGGGATCGATACTCAGACAGGGGCAGAGATGTTATTGAGAATAGAATTCACAGTGCTACTCAAAGGTGTCATGAGAAAGTGATGATTTCAAGAACATCAAACTGTACTTTGGCTGATTAGGTAATCGGTTCAGATAGCGAGACCGGCCAAACCCCCTGATCATTTCATTTCAATAATATTGTTGATCTCGTTGATTGTTTATGTTATAGTTTCAATAAATAATCACTCCATGATTTGACTGCTGCTTGCGATGAGTTATTACTGAGTATTTCTACTAAGAGTGGCTTAGCTCTCGGGGTTTAATCAGATAGACTCCCAATCATACTCAGTAAAATTCCGAGCCAAAATGGGTTTTCGAAAACTTTGAAGCCCAAGAAGATATCCCTGAAGGACGAAACCCTGGCTGATCATGAGTGGCTAATCTTACCCCAATTATGCCATCGATGAACACGTTGTTCTTTCTCTAACTGGTATACCAGATCTGAACTGAGCCAGTCACTGAATAGCAGAAGTATATTCATCTCACAAGTCCTGGAGCATGAGCAAAAGCCACAACTGTGCTCTATGGGCAGTGAGTATTTCGGACTCTCGCATACGAAATGTTAAGAGGTCTCCATCACGTCACGACATGCTACATAATATGGTTGGCATCTCTTCTCATCAAAAGTCTATATAAACCATGTATATAGTTATGGGTGATAAGAATATTGCGATCTATAAGATCTATTGTTTCCCTATATAGACCATAGTGTCCAGTCACAATTCCTGTAACAGGAGGATTTTTTTTTCGGTAGTCCAAGTAGGCATTCGGTTTCCTTAGAAATATATTCGACGTCTTGCATGTCTGTAAATTTTCTCATCGCCGAATTTACGCTCATCTAGAATTCTATTGCTTCAGCAGTCCTTTCCTTCACTGCCATATATTGATTCATTACTCGGCTTTTATAGTAGTCTCAGTCCTCTGATGTTTCCCAGCTTGTAAAGCGCTTAGAGAACAAGTCATGATTCATTAAATTATAAATCCAGAGCGATTACCGCTTTACCGCAGAACAGATGTGAACAACTTCGTCTGGGCGACTGAAATATGTTCTCCAAGTGGAATTATTAACTCTATATTTTGATAAAAAATACCAGCTTCTGATCAGCTTCCCCTAACGAACAGTTTGCAATTTAACGAAAAAACGCAACAGAACTATTATAATTATATAATTTGGTCTTACTGGTAGTCAAATAACTGCTTTCGAGACGCCAATGTGGTAGAAATGCAAGGCATGTTTTGATATGTTGGATAACAGGCTACCGCTGGAGAAGTTACATCGTTAAAGTCTTAGAGAGAATATCGAAATGTATGGTGGAGTTTTGGCTATTCAGAGTGCAGATCAGGCGTTCCTCAAGCATCAGTCTTCGGAACTGTATGGTCTATTTGGAATTTCCATACAAATGAAACAACAGTCGAATACCCATCAGGGTAAGAAGTCTAGTGCAGAGGGTATTCAAAAATATAATAACTTGAGTATGTATCTAGTTGGTTACCTATGTGTACATTATGGTCATTTGTACCTCAGTGTTATTCCAATGTTTTATTCCTCTTTATTTCGGGTATTGTAGTACTGAATAATAAAATGGGTGAAAAACAATATTTTTGTTTTTAAAGAGTATCAAACTAGCATGGCTTTTTATAATGAAAATGTACTTTCAGCGTTCGCTGAGTTACCTTGAAAGTCCAAATCGTATTGAAAAATGCTGTGGAAGTAACTGAAACAAACAGTTTTCGATTATGAGGATCCATCTAATCTTTAAAACTGCGAATATCGTTTTGGCTAGTCTTTTATTGCGTTCGGATTAATATTAATATGAAGCTTAATATGATCTACACTAGTTATCGCTCCCTTATTTGTGTGTATATGCATTTATAACGTTTTTCAGTATGGAATAATATTGTTTTATATAGTTAAGAACTTCCAAATTGTCTCTACATTCTTTATATTAATAAGAGATTTTTTATTTCTTGAAGAGACAATGATCCTTCGACTTAACCATTCAGGTTGGACCTGGATGATTCCCTGTTTTTTTTTGTGGAATCGCTTTTCTGAAGCATAATAAAATATTTAATGAACATAATAAAATGTTAAAGTCAAACACATTCAATTATTGGAATGTATTTCTAATCTACGTTCTCCAAGTGTGAATGAATGTTTTCTTCTTTGTTGTCTGTATTGCAATTTTTTTTATTGGTGGAAATGATGAAACATAACTTTTTGTGCTAGCAAATCGGACAGTCCAGCACAGAAGCAGTTGACGTTTGATTAGATTCGGAAAGGAAAATGAGACCCAGTGAGGTCGAACATATTAAATATACTTTGTACATTTTGCTCATGAGATCCAGAGCTGAACAAATATGTTACAAGGAATCCAGAAAAATGTTTAACTTTTGGAAAATTTCTATATAAATGGATAAACCTGATTTTTTGTACTAACAAGTGCATCTACTCGATATCCTTTTCAGAAATTTCTGGAGAGTGAACTTCTACGTATTCTAGTCCCAACCACTTTTTGGCATTAAATGAAAGCCCACTGCCCTTAAAAAATATCTACAATAACATGATATCAGTTGACAATTTTGAAGTACTATTGACAAAACATAGAGTGTTCATTAGTAGTAATATCAATTCCGCTTGTTTTATTTCGGAGACTTCAAGTTGAAATACTTTGTCAGGTACAATGATTTGCTTCGATTTTGAGAGATTTGGAACAAGGATCGGAATGGTGACCCAATTATTATGATTAGTTAATACAGATGCTCCCAAACTTCTGTCATTGTCCGAAACATCGCCTTAATTGTATCCAATTTCACAACATCCACCGAATTTGGGAGTGAGATTAGAATCCGAACACGATTCAATTGTTTTAGCTTATTGTATATTTATGCATGTAAAGTGGTACCCATTCTTGCCCAAGAATTATACAATGGTATGAATCAAATTTCATGATTTCTCAGTACCATTTTCCCAATGAATATACATTCGTATTTTCCCGGTACTATAAGCCAAAATAGACTACAAACAATTAGTGATTATTACGATTGAACTTTTTAAGCAAACTCAGTAGTATTCTCAGTTATGCCTTATGGCATCTGGGATCACTCATAATGACTGAATTTTTTGTGTAGTCAAGTGTACTATTTCATAGTTATCGTCTACTGCATTCTGCAAACGGAGAAATGGCCAAAGAACAATGATATTATAATAAGAGAAAATTTAATGATAAAAAAAATATAAAAACTTTCAAAAGTGGAGATGTGGAGTTCCATATTCTCACTAGCAAATATTCTATGAGCCATCAAAGTACGTATTAATCTGTAAATTGATAACAACACTTATGCAGTAAACTGGCTGAAGATATTATGCATTTAGAGTCATTGCAAAAGGACTGGAATCATCTATGGCAAGAACCACCATTTTTCACTTATCAAGTCCCACCAGAGGTGAGGAATCAGCTTCTGGGAGAACTATAACCAAGCATTATTGGAAGCTGTCTTTATTTTTCAAAAGAGAGCTGCTAGCGCTGTCTGTCGAGCAGGCTTAAGATATACATGTTGACCTCCAAATATTTTGACTATCATCTATTATTTATATTAGGAACAGTTTATCTGATGTACAAGAAATACACCCCAGTAACTGACTAATATATTTTCGTAGTACTACCAAATATACTCATAACTCCCCATACCTAACTTCACATTATTCAACAAGTCCCTACTGTGCAACTCTGGAAAAGTATTCAACTGTCTCATTAAATCAAAAATCTGAAATTTGTTAAAAATTGGAGAAGTGTTAAAGAGTTACTATTGCATGATGCTTACCATACATTGGATACGTTTTACCATAATATAGTTTGAGCTCCATATTTACTGTGTTGTCTTGCGTATCTTCTTGTATTTATAGAAGAGCAAGCTGTCTGAAGTCTGTAATTTAATCATTATATTCATAACTTTGTCAACAAGATTCATCTTACACGATGGAGTTTGATTGACTGATAGTTTCATCAGTGTAATGTCGTTTCCTGTCCGTTGGAATGGATTGATCAAATTTTGTATTTATCAGTAATGTCGTGTTTCAGTAAAGTTCGATGTCTTCGTTTTCCATTTTTTGTGGGTGAAATTTATAATGAGGGATTCTTTCTATTGGATTATGTTTTTGCCCAGTTCTTTGTGCATTATTCTCGCCACAGTATCATGTCTGTCTATCCGGATAAAATCTCTGCCATTTGCGCCATGCGAGTACGATCTTCATACCCGAGATTAGTATGGTTCTTGATCTACCGATCGCTTTTGAAATCAGGACCACTAGCTCAACATAACGACCTGGATTGGCTATATTCCATCCCTTTTCATCGTCTTCTTTAACAATATTTGTTCCGGCCAGACCACGAATCGTCATCAGTTGGTGCTTAAGAAGGCCCATGAGTAAAAAAGGGAAACATTCTCAATTGAATATTGAATTGAACGATTTCTCTGTGGATTAAAAAATCCACGATAAATATGAAGTTATTTTTTGTGATTGTCTAACAGGAAACAACTACTTCCCTGGCTAAAGCCACGCTGGACATCTGATAGACATTCTGATATCTTATAGACATTCTGATATCTTTTGAGTTAGGGTCCTTTCAGAATATCTATCAGATGTAGTTCAATGTCCAGCGTGGCTATAGCCGGGAAAGTAGTTGTTTTATGTAAGGCATTCACAAAAAATAACTTCATTTTTATCGTGGATTTTTCAATTCACAGATATTCAATTGAGAATGTTTCTCTTTTCAACATGAATACCCCCAAGAGGTTATCTTGAACGATGGAAGATGCTGACTAAATTTCATCTTTCAGTCGCAGATGATTCTATATCTGATTTTATGAACATCCTTTCCATATGTTCAAACAAATCAGCCCATGAGTAGTTCTGATATATTCAGCAATTTATATTCTCCACAACGCTTAAGGCATTTCTTCTAGGAGTAACATAGACGATGAATAATAGTTATAGAACATCATTATGATGATGAGTATATGTTGGGGCCGCTTATTCTGATAGCAAATGCTCAATGGTGTCAAGTGTCTCTACGCAGGCACTTCACCTGCATCTACTATCATGGCTCTCTATACCCATCACGCGGTTCAGAAATACACCATCCTGGTTAGCAATAATGAACGCCTCCAGTCCATCTGACTTGATGCAAGCGAAGATCAGCATTTGGGATAAGGCATGGTTTTTGTTTTATGGTACCGGACGATGCCGTGAAGAGGATCCAAACTCTACATAATTTGTCAGGCCCTTCTCAGATCCATTCTGTAGTGCAGACACTCTACTTAGAAGTGCATGAATTCCCTGATATTGTAGAAGTTACAAACGTGATTAGGGTGATTTCAGATATGAACTTCGATAAAGATGCATCATCGAGTCAACACGGTCAATTCCACCAAGTAATGGAGGACTGGAACAGCAAGTGTATCCGGGTCACAAACTTTATTCTGTGCTAATAGTTTTTATGTGCTGATACTTGCTGCGAGGAGCGTTCTCTACCAGATAAATATATAACTCGTCGGTAACCAGATAGTGTATCATTATTATGTTCTCTTCCCAATCCTTCGTTATAGAAAGTCGGCGACTCAAAAAATTGATGTCCCCGAAAAGCGAAGCAAAAAAAATATTTCAGACCCCCCTCCCTCCCCCCTCACTAGAAATTATACGTTCAATGGACTCTTTTCGAACTTTATTTTTTTTTGGGGGGGGGGGGGAGGGACCCCCCTTTCAGGCTGTGCGCTTCCCCGTGGACTATTTTGAATAACGAGAGTAGTTTTGATTATATCTGTCAAACTAGATGGTCAATCACTTTGTTTTTTTTTCACAATATCTGTGATATCCTGCTCTAGCTCCTCCTCCTAACAGTAGAATTAATAATGTGCTGTTTGCCTATGCATGGTCCATATGTTACGTGTTAATTGAGTCAACTTCAATTATATATATCTCGGGTTCGGGATGGTGGAACTTGTTAAAATTGGTGTTGTTCACATGTTAAACAATACGTATGCCAAATTTTAATAATTTCCTAATTTAACTGTCTCCTCGTGGGGGAACCACCTTGAACTCTTATTCTAACTCAAAATATCACAATTTCATATATTCAATTGAAGCATCAGCTCTTGATAAAAACACTACTTCTGTGGATGCCATTGTCTTAGTTCTGGAACCCAACCTTCAGTTCATTCCTCGTAAAAGCCTGAAACAATTCTCAGTTTAGTAACCGGCACAGCAATGTTTCTTGTATTTCCTCGAGCACAGACAAGACAGGTTGATTGATTCAATATACGAGGTATTACGTTGGAATGTTCGATTTCTAGCCCGGGGCGTACTAATCATCTGCGTATTCCATTTACTCTTACTTATTTGTTCTTATATAATTCTTGGACTTCGTTTTGTTTTGATGCATTTGTGCATTACCCAGCTATTATGAATACCACAATCAGAATCCGATTCATCGTTTGTGTTGGTATCATCAATCTGTCCGATAGAGTCAATGTGGGTTATACGGGGTGTGAGAGAAAAGTTGGCGATAATTTTTTAATATCGTTCGTAATCATTCAAATAGCCTTATTCAGTCGACTGGCTTTCATGTGATGCAATTTTGATCATTGAGATAAGGCTTTTACAACTAAAAAATACATTTAATATATATTTTCTTTAAATAAGGAAGAACTTTTTTGGATTTGGAGATCACCAATTCCTCAATTCATCCATATACGAAGGGATTTTTCAATTGCATTTTGTCTTCCATTGTTTTTTTGCCCAAGCAGATCACAGTGAAAACTTTCCTCAATCTATGAAATTACATTGATAACCTCTTAAAAAATATGGTGTGTGAGCTTGGTCACAATAATAATAACTAACAAACTGATGTAGGACGAATGAAGAGAGGTATACTTATCAGAACAAGATGAGAAGGAAACAAACAGAGAAAAAAGTAGACAATAGAGGCTAGCAATCTGGTGGGCACAGAATAATCTTCATTTCTGCCGTAATTTAGTAGACTTAAAGTTTCATATGAAATAACTATGTAGAAAGGAACATGGTAGGACCAAAAATTTGAACTGACTGAACATTATCAGAATTATTACTTATAATATCCAAGAGCTTAAATTATTACTGAAAATGTTTTTGTGGCCAGGAATTTCCTTGAAATATTCGTGACCGCAAAAAAAAATCCAGGAATAATTCATTTACGCTCGTGTGGTATTCAGAAAGAAAATTTCACAGCAACATTTGGATTAAAATTATAAATCAAACCTGACAGTTCAAATCAATTTCACTGGTTGGCTTCGCAACCAAGGTATTGTTGCTGTTGACATGTGTTGATGTGTCATTTTTATTTAAACGGTTCTGTCTCATTAGTTGTCAATTACTAGTTTGGAGCGTATGTTGAGTTTAATAAGTGTATACCGAAATGTCGTGATTTGGCAAAGAAAATCAACAAGCTATTATACAAGAAATTCAAAACCTAAGAGTTTGTTGAATTTTGTAACTAACGAAAAGTCGCATGATATTCATGAGTGTCGTACAGCTGGCAGTTTAATTGAAAAAGAAAATCCTGAAGATTACAAGGAAAGTGTTGTTAAAGTTATGTGGCTAAGCAATTACAAGAAATTTGTTACGAAAAATACAATATAATATTTAAGCCGTTTTCTGATGTGGGATTTGCGACCGCCAGAGCTGCTCGGGATGCTAAGTGCAAAAAACCACAGAGCAACCCATTAAAAAGGAAAGTGAGTGCCTCAGCAACCAGTGACAAATATTAGAAAAATCAATGAAATCTGGGATGGAGATACTCCAGATGGCTTGCAGCGTACATTTTTTCATATAGTTTCACTTGGGCTGGCATGTAGAGGAAGGGAGAGATATTCTACCTGTATCCAATATTTCAAAGAAGAAACTGATAATTTGGGAAACCCAACACGTCGGATAGAGTATAATCTAATATTCTCTAAAACTACACAAGGTGGCTCCACAAAACTGTCGGCGAGTGAATGGTTGATTAGAAATTTCGACAATCCACAGATGTGTACCGTTCGCTTGTTTAAGAAGTTGATTAAAATAAAAATTATAATTTTTTTTAAAGACAACCTTTTATGTTTACAAATGCACTGAAAAAGAAAAAATGATGTTTTTCATTGTTTGATCTAGGTTGATTTGTTGAAAATAAGAACAGGATGTCCATCAAATCAGATGTGGAATCATTTGCGACTGAAAGATAAACTTTCTAGTCAATATTCAATCGAGAATGTTTCCGTTTTCAACTCGATCTAGGTTATTCTGTGAGTAACAGATTCAAATATTGCCGCGCAAGATTGCAGATTTTGTATCCGCGGCAAGCTTTTGAATCTGTTATTCACAGAATAACCTAGATCAAACAATGAAAGAAATTATTTTTTCCTTTTTAGTGCATTTGTTTAAATATAAGCTTGTCTTTAATTTTTTTTTTATTATTTTTTTTCCACTTTTTTGTTCTGTTTTCATTATTAAATGATAAAAGCTTGTTTGTAATTTTTTTTGACAAAAAAATTATAATATCCGACCCCGAAAACGCCTAAATATCCATTTTGAATAGATTCGGACCATAATCACTAAAATTGTCCACCATATTGGAGCCGCCATTGTTTTTTTCATAACAAAAATTTCATAATGCATTGTCACCAGAATTATGTACACCTGCCAACTTTCGAATCAATCGAACGATTTGAAGTGGGTCAAATTCAACTTGCAAGATTTGATTACCGACAGACACACACACACACACACCACAGACACACAGACAGTCACACAGACAGACACCGGTACAGGTGGAACTAAATAATAGCTTGTAATGTAAAAAGGGGAAATTTTATTGAAACCGACACATTGTTCTTAACTCCGAATCCATACTCGAGTCAACCCAATTCGAAAGGATGGTCCAAGAACAGCCCAGTTGGTAAGAACATTATATCTTCATGGTTCAAATCAGCAGCCTCTGATGAAGGAATTGACAATGAAAAGTTTAAAATCATCAACCAGTCTGCAAGAGCAACAGCTTTTCGAATTTGGCCAAAGAGGGAGTTGGTAGCTCATTGAAATTACCGGACATAGTAATAGCCAATCAATCAAACCTTACTTACAATTGGACGTTGAACATCATCAAGAGATGATTGAAGTCATGTGAAGAACTTTACCAACTACTAGCAAGTTTAGTCATGATCAGAGCACAACACAAGATAAAACAGAGAGTACCCAGATCCAATTCGAACCAGCCCACAATAATTTATAATAATTGTGTTTTTAATATCAATAATTACCTATAATGATAAAATTTATTTCAGTATCATTTTGCTTATCATTCGAAACCATTAGAGATTTGCCGGGAAAGAAAGTTCAACATGAAGTAATTTTGATAAAATTCAACATTAAGGTATATCCACCATATTTCGTTAAATGAAAAATTTACCAACTTTACTTACTTACTTACTTACTTACACCAAATGCTAAAACTCAGATGGTAAGTATTTCAATCTATCGCTTTTTGGCAATTTTGGGTAAGGTGGTAGAAATATATTTTTTAAATTTAAAAATTTAGATATAGGGTTCCACCATTTTTGTTATATAAAAAAAATTACTTACTTTAGTTACACCAAATGATAAAACTCAGATGGTCAATATATCACCCTTTGGCAATTTTAGTTTACTAAAGGTGGTGGAAATGCTTTTTTTTAAGTAATTCACAACACTTCTAATCTATTCTAATCAAGTAAAAATATAAGATTAACATTGTTTGTCGCAGTAGGTGATCGTGATAATTAGGCGGCCATGCTTTTGATTTAATCAGCAAACTGAAACAATTGTCAAACATTTCTTGTGAGCATTTGCGTTAAAAAAAATTAGAAAAATGGGTGTAAATATTGCAAAAAGTTGAGCCACGTGCAAATGTGCCATCCTAATTTAATATATTTAACAAATTCAATCAAATATTGTGAACAGGGAGTGTTAAAGTCGAATGGCTTGTTCAAGAAAATCCAAGAAAGCCTGCTGCAGATGTCAAGTAAATATGGCTCTATGCCTAGAATGAATTTCATCAAAATTGTTTCAAAATATTGCATATATGTCTTAAAACATAGACATCTGATTAACTTGTCACTTCCCTATTCACCATTAAGAAGGGAAGATGTATTAGAAAAATTCAAGGAACGTTCAAATCTTGTTATGTATGTAAATCCTACATTTCAAATATAATTTGTCAATGCACAATTAAACAAATTGTAATTTATGTTAAATTAAAATGTGTAGGGGCTAATAAATAAAAATGGTTATTCTTAGAAATTTCGTATTATTGGCAAGTACATTATTTAGTTAAATGAAAAGTGTGACTGTTTGGACGTATCGATGTAATCGATGAAAGAAAATTGTATTTCGTGAATAAAATAATTTATTCGTAGCAAAGCGCTTTCGACCGTTAGGTCATCATCAGTGCGTACCTGAAAGTAAGTAATATTGATAGAAAAAAGTTACTGAAAAGTTTTATTTTTGAGAAAGAAAATTGACATATTTCAAAAGTGAGGTTAGGTTGTACGCCTGACGAGTAAGTAACCTCACTTTTGAAATATGTCAATTTTCTTTCTCAAAAATAAAACTTTTCAGTAACTTTTTTCTATCAATATTACTTACTTTCAGGTACGCACTGATGATGACCTAACGGTCGAAAGCGCTTTGCTACGAATAAATTATTTTATGCACGAAATACAATTTTCTTTCATCGACATTATTTAGTGGTTGTAAAAAAATAGCTTCTCTACTGTCGAAAAATTTCTACTTTCTTGGAAAAAAATTCTGAAATTTTTCTGGTTGCCATGGTAACGAGTCGAAATAAAGGCATCTTATTGGTTTCAAAGTAGAGGTGTGAAATTTTCAAAGTAATACACTAAGCGGAGGGAACGCTCAATCAAGGGTGGTATATCCACTACTTTTCAGAAAATATCGAATTCAAAAGAAATTCTTGAAAGCAGATCAGTGATTGTCAGTTGCACTAAGGAATCTGACTGATTGGATTGAATTATTTTATGAGTGATGCTTTCGTCAATTGTGGGGCTATCAAACATTCTAGGAAAGAATACCAATACTTTAGAAGAAGTACTTTGATTTTGTTCAGTTCAGATAAATTTTGTTTTTGATGGTGTTCTGTTTTCATATTGTTAGTTTTTGATGATGTTATGTTCAGATGGAATTATATTCTTTTCCTTTAAAATTTAGATTATTTCATAATCTGACGAAATTCCTTTCATGATAATTATAATTTTTGTGTTTTCAGGTTTCTATACGTTTTCATTCTTAATGAAATAGGTTTATAACACTCATTGTTCTATGAGCAACAACGAGTACGTCTCTGCTTTCATTTGACAACCCGCTAGGGCAATTAAGAATAATGAATCTGTTAGACCGATTGAAACACTTTTCATGGGTACTACCATGAGAAGGGAAACAAATTTGCATTTTACATAACGGTTTTTTTCCAGGATAAAAATGTATAATTCCTTCTAATATTATTTTTCAGGATTGTTGTTACATCGCTTCTAGCGTGCACCATACATCGACGAGGATGACTCTACCTAGTCATTGAACACGTTTCTGGAACTATTATCGATCGATGATTTACCCATATATCCAATAGAAACGAATTATGATAGATAAGTCATAACGAAACTGGATTTTGCCATACAACACCCAGCCGTCTCCTCAGATATTTTAAAATTATTCAGATGTATGTTCCTGTGAGAATCAATTATGTATATATGACTAATTAATTAATGCAATCTGAATACGTAACAAGTCACGTTATTTCATGCTTTTATAACTTTTTGCACCACAAATTCATATCGCATAATCATGAGAACCGGAGAGCAACAGCCTGTGGCGGAAATAACGATATCTTTGTCACTTCTAATGAAACAATCATTCCGCACATGAAATGGATCCTTTTTGTGCTGAGTACTTACTGAGATTTCAGTCCTACAATTATAGCGAATGAATTAACGTTTTTCCCCCGTGATAGATTGCAACAATGAGTGAGCAGCCAGCAGCTATAGCTAACGGAGGTTGCGATTGAGTTTTTCGAGGCAGAACAATAGGCCAGGCAATGGGTAGGTTCTGGCGTGCAAAAGGTCCCGGAGAGTTCTAATTTGGTAGATTCGTACAGTTTAGTGTCCCAATCAATATTCTGAGTTTGCGACAAAGAGCAACCGCCGCTCATATGGAAATTATAGAACATGAAATTTACTGCATGTTTTATATGAAACATTTTCCGATCAGATGGATGGTTCACGAGTTATAGCGGGGTCAAGCTCAGCGTATTTCGGCTTCTCTTGTAGGGGGTAATGCAGCAAGATTGAATTTACTCTTCTTCACACTCACCTAACACTATATATGTATTTCGTTTTTGAAGCACATAACAAACTAGATACATTAAAACATTGAGAGTAACATGTACAATAGATATAAAAAAATTGAGAATTATCAAGATGTCAGATATAAATGAATACTTCAGGATGATAAGAAATGCATTCAACGGGGTGAAAACAGTCTTCCATCTAGACATTCGGAAATGTGTAATTTGGATAGGATTTTCAGGTGAATATCATTCAACGTTCTGCGTGGTATTTGCCAGGAAAGTAGTTGTTTTTCACCTGAGATCTACCTTTCTCTGGTTCAATTTTATATTGAATCCTTTATGTGAAGAAAACCGTTTAAATTCGATTTTTCTATTCATTCCACTTCACATGGCACTTATCTCTCACTATATGCTAGACGGGCTTGCCAATCCTACTGAGAAGGAATCTTTATTAGAAACCTATCGAGGTGGAGATTTCGGAGTGTTTCTTTCTGTCACTAGGTACCGCCAGTTAAAGTTTATCTTTTCCGGCGTACCTATAGGTGTTACAAGATCGATGATGGTTTGTTTACGTTGTGTCTCACTTCAGCCAGAGTTCTTTGGACTTTTGGCTGGTTGACTACTCCGTACTGATGAGGGCCAAGAAGCCTGAAACCGGTATGCGGATTGTTAGGTGAACACGACTTAAATTAAACATAATCGAGCTTATCAGAAAGAAACATTTGCATTCAATGTCCATTGATATTTTATGGAAGTATGCATGGATTTTCAGGTGAATATCATTCAACGTTCTGCGTGGTATTTGCCAGGAAAGTAGTTGTTTTTCACCTGAGATCTACCTTTCTCTGGTTCAATTTTATATTGAATCCTTTATGTGAAGAAAACCGTTTAAATTCGATTTTTCTATTCATTCCACTTCACATGGCACTTATCTCTCACTATATGCTAGACGGGCTTGCCATCCTACTGAGAAGGAATCTTTATTAGAAACCTATCGAGGTGGGAGATTTTCGGAGTGTTTCTTTCTGTCACTAGGTACCGCCAGTTAAAGTTTTTCTTTTCCGGCGTACCTGTAGGTGTTACAAGATCGATGATGGTTTGTTTACGTTGTGTCTCACTTCAGCCAGAGTTCTTTGGACTTTTGGCTGGTTGACTACTCCGTACTGATGAGGGCCAAGAAGCCTGAAACCGGTATGCGGATTGTTAGGTGAACACGACTTAAATTAAACATAATCGAGCTTATCAGAAAGAAACATTTGCATTCAATGTCCATTGATATTTTATGGAAGTATGCATGGATTTTCAGGTGAATATCATTCAACGTTCTGCGTGGTATTCGCCAGGAAAGTAGTTGTTTTTCACCTGAGATCTACCTTTCTCTGGTTCAATTTTATATTGAATCCTTTATGTGAAGAAAACCGTTTAAATTCGATTTTTCTATTCATTCCACTTCACATGGCACTTATCTCTCAATAATATTCATAATTCAACTCCTGAATGTATTTGTTACACACCTACCATGCCAAATATTTAATCTACATTTTTAAATCTGTTGGCCTTAAATAGAAATTGCAATCACTTGATTATCTGTGATTGCAACCAGTCGCAAGCCAATGCATCATTTCAAGTTTTTTTCTCCTCCATTATAGCACACTGCATCATTATGTATATCTGAGACTTGAGATCTCATTTATGGTTATAATATTGAATTTCTCCCCAAACTTTGCTTCCACCAATCAATAACGAAATGAAGCTAAGACAAATTTCCATAGAATTTGCCCACCAATTTTATATTCATCAGTTATTTTGAAAATATACAATATTATTGTGAAATTTTGATTATTGCTTGTTGAGAAAGGTTCATTGAATTTATTTTAACAGAAATAAATCTTGAGAAATTTGCCGAAGCATCTCAAAATAGGCGAGAGATTGGCGTAATTTTTAGACCCATAAGAAATGCATGGAGAATCAGTGGTAGGATCCATGGATGGATCGTGATTCAAAATTCTCGCCTAACCTCACTAATATTATCTATTGCGCAGAAGCTAACATTGGGAAATCAAAATTAGATGCCAGCGCTAGAGTGGCGAAAATGCAAACCAGACATAAGAACATTGCTTGTGTTTTCCTAGAGGTTATACACTTGTTATGAGTTTTTATTAAAATATTTCCGTTTTGTATTCGTTTCCAGTTTTTTTTGGGTTGTGTTATTAATTGCAAGACTCTAGTGAAGTGGTGTATTTGAATCTTAAGACAATATCATTTTAGAAAACTCACTTTGAAGGAGACAAAGTGAGTTCTAATTTGCTTGCAAAAAAAATATTTTTCGAAGTTTCTGGACAGCTTAGTGAAATCATCAGGAATTATTGTTATGAATTATTTTGAATGAATGTTACACATTATTTGTAAATGAAAAAAAAACTAACGAAAATATTTTTTTAATTCCATCTAAAACAAACAAGATGGTGTGAAAATGTGTATCAGCTAGATATACATATATAGTGACTCTTTTTACCATACTGTATGAATAATCTTGTCGCTTTTGTATTCCAACTGAAAATTTTGCGCGACAATCTCTATTCACGGAATAACCTACGTCACATATCCAATGCAATTATTTTTTACTTTTTAGGTCATTTGTATAAAAGTTTGTCTTTAAAAAAGTCATTAATTATTTCAATTCCTCTCAACTCTCTTTGCTGGTTCTCTTTTCCACTTTTTTTCTTGGACACAGATGATATAGGAATAATCTGGGAAGGAACTGTATTCTTCTCCAAGATCCCAAGAGCCCATCGTCTGTATATAGACTCACTCGATCCTAGATTAGTCTGCACCAGTACATTACATTCATTTTATTACGGAAAATGATAAAAACTTATTCCAGTACAACGGGATCGTTTTGCCCAAGAGTCACATTGAGGTACACAACAATAATGATTTGAACATGAATCACAAATTTTTTCACCCGAGGACGTACAATAGTCAACATTCCCCAGGTAAACCAGAATTTCATTGAATGTCAACAATCACAAGAGATTCGACAAGTTTCAATATACAATGGTAAAATCATATGAACATTAATGTTTCGAAAAGTAAACAATGTACTTATGTATAGTCTCAAAAATCGACACCAGAGGGAGTATCCGTTATTCTGAATTCCCAATAGGGAGCCACATAGTGGGAGTAGACATATAAACATATTTTATCATTGGTATTCTTATATATGATCGTAGGGTATAAGTAAAAAAACTTATGATATCAAATATCCAATAATATCGATATTGAACCAAATAATTCGAAATGAACGATTTCCATACAATATTTCTCTAAGAATAATCATTTGTGTTCCCGTATGCAACATATCGTGTCCAGAACAACTAGTGAAAGTTCAATAATAGACATCGAACCAAAACAAAAACTAATCGATGCGAGCGCCATTGTATAAGCCTTGTGCTAACTAACAAGATTGTAGACAGATTATACCTCATATTGCATTACCACTGATGATTCTCATTGATTCATTTTATTTGTGTGGTGGCTCTTGTACCAGACGGTGCACACTAAACAAAATTTAAATAATCATTCCACTAACACTGACATACACAACTATGACACCAGAAATAAAACTGATTTACTCCAAAAAATTAGCAATAGGCTACGAATTACTCAGGGCAATCAATAGAGATTTTCTGCTCTACTGATTCTATGACAAAAATACTACCAGGAAACCGACTGTGCCATCATACGAAAGACGGTTCGAAGTTATATCCTGTTACGTTTCCTACTCGCAATTGTCATTGCCTGATTTGTTATAAACATTTTGAAGCATTTTTTTTTCGTTTTTTACCTGTTACTTGAAAACTAATGAAGCAACCTCGATACATTGTAAAAAATTAAAATGCGAAAAAAATTTGCATCAGCGCGACTCGATCAGATTATTATCAAAGGAGAAAAACCGGAAAAAATCTGCGTTTTTTTAAGTTCATAACTCCGCCACTTTTCAAGTTCAGGCTTCCTACGACATAGTTGTGGTTAATATGTACTTTATGTGTGGAAAACTCATTAGTTTTGGCATAATTGCAATCTGAATTTTTTAATGCACTTTATTGCAGCAGACCTAGATGCGTCATAGCTGGTCGGATTCCAATTTTCCAAAAAGATTTCTAGATCAGAAGTATAGTACTACAAAACGTATACTCTCATTTTGCGTTAAAATGCTGCAAAATAAGTGAAAAATACTTTCAAACATGACCGAAAACGGACCAGTGTGTGAAAGCGCCTGAGTAGTGGGGGTAGAGCAGCAGACGCGGAAAAGCGTATGTACAGTAGTACGCTGCGCTTGTTTTGAATCTGCTAATCTACCCCCACTCCTCAGCCGCTTTCATGCACTCGTCCGTTTTCAGTCATGTTTGCAAGTATTTCTCACCTATTTCGCAGCATATTGATGCAAAATTAGGATAGTCATTTTGTAGTACTATACTTCAACTTTCAAAATCTTTCAGAAAAATTCAAATTGGACCACCTCTGACGCATCCAGGTCTGCTGCAATAGTGCATTAAAAAAATTAAACTGCAATTATGCCAAAACTAATAATCCAACAGTGCCTGAGTTTTTCACACATAAAGTACATATGAATCACTACTATGTCGTGGAGAGCCTGATTTAAAACCCAAAAAATGGCGGTGTTATGATTAAAAAAAACACAGATTTTTTTCCGGTTTCTCCGGTTTTTCTCCGTTACTCATGATCTGATCGAGTCCTGGGAAGGCTCATTTTCATTGTATTTGGAGTTTCTACAATTTGTCTAGATTGCTTCATTAGTTTTCATGTTACAAAGAAAAAATAGATTTTTTGCATTTAAATGTTTATAACAAATTAAGCAATGACAGTTGCGAGTAGGAAACATAACAGGATATATAACAGGATATGATGTCATAGTCGGTTTCCTGGAAGAATTTTTTTCACGATAAAATATCTATTGATTGCTCCAACTGTATTTCACTAGCTGTTGCTTTTTGTGGTGCTTGCTGAGGGATCATAATGAACGATATAATCTAGGTATTATAACAACTTTCTTTTTTTATTTTTCTAAGTTATAAAACGATCCTTCCTAGAAAGGTGCGAGTGGCTGACTCTTATTGCGGAGGCAAGAGCCGTGGTTCAATTAGTAAAGTGATTAGAAAATCCAAAAACTTATATTTTCTAGAAAATTGAATTGGTTTCATAAAGTTGATATTTGGACGCTATCTGCAAATAAAAATGCCTACCCAACGAATTCTCTAACAATTTCTATAGATAAACTCACTGTACAAGAAACATTCTCCAAATCATACAATAAAACTCTGAACCTTTAAAATTACACTTTAATTTCTGGTTCATCATAAAAAAAATCATTAATAGAATTCATATCAAAAAAATAATAATTTTGCCACCCTCAAAATCAGTGCAGAATACTGTTTTATCTCAGTGACTAATGCAAACGGGAACCCAAATAAATTTCAATAGAAAATATGTTTTTTCATGTTCGAACACTTGATCAAATGCATTTAACCTTACATGTTCACACAGTCTTGTATGAGATCTTTCTCGGCATCCCAATCCCAATAACCAATATTTGGTGGATACAATAGTTGATGATCCAGGCTTCCACGATCTTCCTGGCTCTGGGGATCCTCCGATTCTCTGCCTCCTATGGAATACTTAATACTGCCAGTCTAACTTATTTCTCAATAGAAAGTTTTCATTTAGCAACTTCTATTGGTCTCATTTCTCTTTCGCACAAAGAGTCAACTAAGGATGTTCATAACCGTTGATTGATTAATCTCATATCAGGATTAAAATCCAATTGAAAATAAACATCTGATTAACAATCTGTGATTAACGAGCTGTTATTAACGAGCTGTGATTAACGAGCTGTGATTAACGAACTGGCAGAACTCTTAGCAAAGCTGTCCTTCTGCTTTGTATAGGGATGACCTATTTATTGGCTATCATCACCCACGAGTTCTTTCATTGAAGCCAGGAACAGAAATGGAAGAATTCCAACTTCCTTCTTCCTCAATAAAATATCAGACGTCATCTTTTAATTTTTTTATAATTTCCTGTTCAGATTTAGGTATGTTCCAGAAACCGGTCCACAGAACTCGTCCTAATCATAAAACAATATATTTCACTATTCTTTGGTGTGGTCAGATTAGACAAAAAGTGTCAGTTCCGTTTTCTTATTTCTGTAACGCCGCTCCAGCGGACACTTACTCACTCCGTGTACACCATAGACAAATTAAAAATAAAGAATATTGGCGATCTTGACCACCAAGTTTTTGGTACGGCCAGTCGCGCATGGAGGCGCTGCCCGCAATCAACAGACGACTGACATGATAATTTTCCAATTTCGACATTTGTCAGAAAATGACAAACCACGTAATCATCTCAGAATAATTCTACTGTTAATTGTCATCGAAAAATTAATTATAGAAATTATACTATGGACTTGAATTATGAACCCAACGTCGAAAATGGAATGTTTTGTTATTCGAGTTGACGCTGAAATTCCTCGAAATATTCTTTCACAAGGTAAAATATAAGCAGCTTTTCACAAACTGATACTTATTTCCTTCCATCAGTTGCAGAAATTTTTTCACAAACTGATACTTATTTCCGTCCATCAGTTTCCATTTCCTATCGCCATTTGAGGAAGTACGAAGATTATCATCAAACTGGAGTATTTGTTAAGTATACCTACTCATTCTCCTTTGTGCTAATAAATGAACAAAAGTATTGAAGGTTTGTTGTAAATGTAATTTGTTTTTGTTTTGGTTGATTTGATGAAGACTGAAGAATATTTTTAATTTTGTTGTTTTTCGGAGTTTTATTATTGTTTTGTCTGTAGTTGTACCTTGTCCTAGATACAATAAAATGTGTTTTTATAGTGTTCAACTTATTATTCTTGTTTTATAAGATCTTTAATTTTCATTTGTTGAAAATATAAACAGGATATTCATAAAATCAGATGTGGAATCATCTGCGACTGAAAGATAAACTTTAGTCACTATCTTCCATTTTAATCGTGGATTTTTCAATTCACAGAAAAATCTTTTTATCAATATTCAATTGAGAATGTTTCCCTTTTCATCTTTAATTTTGTTCTTGATATCATGAAATAAATATTTACTTTGAAACTTTATTTTAACCACGAACGAACAAACAGATTCTACGAATCGATTACTGTATATATTTTATTAGTGATCGATTTGCCATTCCTGTATTTCATATGATACAACCATTCATATGGAATACAAGAATGGCAAATCGATCACTTATAAAATATATACCATATCAATCATATAAAAGTAACACATTTGAAAAACCCGCCTTATCTCAATCGGTTTTACCAACTGTACTTAGTTCGGCCAGTTGCGAGATATGTCGCCACTGTCTAAACGTGGTGCCAACTTTTACTGCAGGTTTGACAACTCTCTTTATTTTTAGTTTCTCTATGGTGTACACCTAGGACATTTGACATTTCTAAGTAATATCGAAATTGATTTGTTTTGAAGTTTTTTTCATCACACAGATTTATTATCCGAAATGTGCCCTAATATTAAAATATATTCAAATAATATCCTGGGGTGAAGAATCAGAGCATCAGTCAAGCTGTGGAAATGAAAGGAGTGTGAGATGTTGCCAGATTTGAAAGTGATCTATTTGCTGTTATATTTATATTACTGTGCACATAGTATTGAAATGAACGTTTTGCGAAAAGCAAACGTTACAGTATATCCCATTTTGTTGGTTTAGATTGTGTTTTTTTTTTCTTACGTTGCATAAAAATTGCATTGTTTTTTTCAAAATACCACCTTATTTCTGTTAAAACAAGTACTTTTTTTATCAACAAGGTCAAATTTTCGATTAGAAAAAACCAATGAAAAACCGTACTTTGTTACGTTCTGCCTATGAGCTACATTTTCCTTGATGCAATTATACCATATTATACTCATCAAACACAACAGAGAGAAATCATAGAAAGGTAAAGTATAAGTGACACTAGGTTTATCGTTGTTACATATTTTTAAACACCAACCTTGATTCCATAATTGGGGCTTCGCACAAAAAATATATATTACGATCGAAAAACATCGAATGAAACCGCTGACAGATACCTACGTGATGGATTCATGAGATTAATTATACTAGATTATTTACAAGAGTTTTTGATGAGAACATACAATTCCACGGTTAGATAAATGTTTTCGGCGTTTTGGAGTGAACACGTTTCGTTGATGAAATTATGTATCGAGTGACTAATTTATCCATCAATTAGTTGTTTCCAGTAGGCGATTAGTAACAGTGTACGAAACAGTCGATGAAAAATTGAGCAATGATTCAAACCAAGTATATGTGAATCCTCTTAACTATTCTGCGAGGAAGTTAAAAAAAATCAACGCAATTCTCAGTTTTTATTGTTATATCATTCGGATACGAACGGAGGGAAAAAGAACTATAAAAACTTGAGTCTCCATCGTTGAAAACACCATTAACTGAAAAGTTTTCCTGTTGAGTTTTCTCGGTTCCTTCGAAAGGGGCTACAAATGGAAATACAAATGTGCAAAGGAATATATGTTTTGTTATCTCCCATTCTCCTTCATTTGTTCGATTCCCGACATTTTCGTCTAACAGGATACGACTACATTCGAGATTGTTGTTATTTTCATATATTTTTGTCTATTATGAAATGGGTTGGAATAACATTGAACAAAATAATCTACTGTGATAAATATTTTTGTAAACAATCATTCATTGAAAGTGAGGTTCATATAATTAGTAGTCTACAATAGATGAAGCCAAATTATGGGCATATACCGTTTGAATAGGAATAGATAAGATAAATAAACTTTGATTTAACTACTTTATGTGAAATACATCCGGGGTAACTACACTTTTATGAAGAAAAACTTCAAATACGAATAATATTTTGTCCAGGAGTAGTTCATAGGAGTAAAAGTCAGGATCTGAAGAGTTCCCACCTCAACCGTGCGTGGAAATACCCTTTTGAGGCGAAAAACACCCCCATATAAGACTTGGTTTCGGCTTTTTCCATTTATCTTCGAATCCGTCATTCCCACAAAAAAAAAGGAATGGAAACAGAAATATTTTGTATCAAATTCTACATAAAAAAGTGCCGCAAATAATTTGTCTATTTTCCACCATTTTCTCGCTATTGACGTTCAAAGTACGGGGTAGTAAGTAGCGCTCCGCGAAACATCACTCCTACGCTAGTTTTCACACCAAATATCCCGGAAACAGCAAAACTGCAAAGAAAACTGATTGTCTTCGTGTTCCCAAAAAATAACACGTTCTGCCATATCTCAATCCAACACTTGTTTGAAGGTTGTAGACGATGTAGTAGCTTGATTACTCTCGTTTCGGACGTTCATCGTCAGGTGCTACATACCAATTTATATTTCTGTCGGTGCAATGGTGCGTGTAATTCCGCCATGTGCAGTGGTGCATGTAATTTCGCGCGGTGTGGTGGTGCGTGAAGTTTCGCGCCTCTGCAGTCCGCCAGAAAGAGCAATTAGTGGTTTCCATACGTTCTTGATCTCAACGATTGGTTGAATAAAGGCGTTATTGGATTCAATGAAGGCGACCTCTTTGAACTTTCGTTTGAACCAATGCTCCTCTCTATGTAGAACACTTGCGTCGTCCCATAGAATTCAATGGTGTTTAGTCCAGTCATGGTCAACAATTCCCGATTTTGACGTTACTCCACGTTGAGTCCATGTCTTGTGCTCATCCAATCTTACCGATAATGGCCTCCTTGTCTCTCCAGTGTAGGAATCTCCGCATTCACATGGAACTTCATAAAAGCAATACTTACTGATTTCATTTTTGCTGTCAGGTTTGGTGTTGGTGAGGAAACTCCGTAAAGTACTGCTGGATTGGGAGCAGAACTTGTTTCCGATCCTTCTGATCTTCTCGGAGACACCTCGGTACGGAAAACAGATCACTGTGCTTTGTGGTTGCTCTTCAGATGTCTTCGTTCTTGGAGTTGTTTCAATACTTCTCCTAGGACATTCTTGGGGTATCCATTCCGGTGAAGGTCCTCTCTGATGTGGTTTAATTCGGCATCTAGTAACTCCTCATCGTTGCATATGTGCATCGCTCTCTCTACCAATGTTGGAGCTGTAGTTGAGATATTGCCCTGTATGTGTCTTCTTTCTGTAGACAGAGGAACGGATTTCATTGCCTATTCTCTAAATGTTCACATCGAGGAAGGGTTAGGCACTGTTGGTTTCCATTTCTATAGTAATTTTGATAGAATCCCTGATTCTGTTAATTCTTGAGAAAAAATCCTCAATTAGATGGCGAAGAGAAACTAATTTGTTGTAAATGTCAGGAAAGGATAAAATGCACAGAGTCATTATGTATATATAAATTCCCCAAAATATTAGTAATTCACTTGAAACGATTTACGCCTATGGAGAGAATTAGGGGAAAATTAAATGTCACCATTGACTTTCCTCTCGAAGGATTAGATATGAGTAATTATGCAGCAGATAATTTAGCTCCGTGTCAATACAACTTGTATGTTGTATCCAACCATAGTGGAACAACTTATAGGGGACACTACACGGCAAGCACCCTTATGCAGGCACATGACACGAGTACAATGACTCCAGAGAATATCACCGATATCATCAAAATCCCTTATAAGTGGAGAAGCATTCGCATGAGGAAGAGGGCACCAAATCACACCTTCACTTCACCATTTTCAGTTTTATCATTATTGTTAGTATTTTTTACATATTTTCTTTTTTTTGAATAATTTGATTTAAATAAAATAAAAAGTAATTATGGTACTTTGACATTGTTGAGAAGTTGTTTTTGTAACTTTTATATCAATCATATACATCAATCATAAATATGAATCATATAATATGTACAGAAACAGAATGATTTCAAATTTGACGAAGAAGGGTTTGCATTGATCGAATAGCCTGCATCTGTGATTACTCTTATATCTATTCTGTAGTTGGAATATTTTAACCGCTTTTCTGGCATTCCACAAGAAGCATTTAAAAGATCACCAGTATCGAGAAAAAGCAGTATGGGCACGTGCAACACCAATTGACCTCAACAATAACCCGTGTAACCATATAATGCAATGCTTTATGTTTTTACAGCCGTATTCAGTCTAATATTCCAGAATCTTGAGCTGAAACGTGCTTTATCATACGTCAAACTGGCGACGCGATTACTAATTTCCCAAGTGTTCTTGAAATTAATCTTGAATATAAGATGACGCCGCAAGACACATTACTACTTTGTTATTCAAGATGGCGGAGTAATCTGATTCAGGAGAGTCTCACAACTGACCCAAAAAGTAACTATAGAGAAATATTCATTCGAATTTTGCATTCCATCAAAAAATACAAAATCGAAATGAAAAATATTCATACGAACATTTTGATTCCGGGATTTGGGATGCGGAAAAACAGAAATGACCTACTACATAATCAAAATTCAACATATGTACTGAAAATTCCAATTTTTTTTAACATTTTGCTGATTTATTTTGAAAAATTTCTGTGACTATCTTTCCATGAACTCCAATCCTTCCTGGGTTCTTTTCCCATACATATTTCGTACTAAAGAAGTACACAATAGTTTCTTCCTCTTCCACTGCATATTTTTTATTCATAGACTCCACCCTTGGATAATAACTATCATCAAAGATATAATTGAAATCAAAGAGCAGGCCTTGAGAAAATATAAGCGAACCTAACTCTTAACTGACTTCATATATCACAAAGACATTGGTAATTATACTACAGCAGCGATACGACGTGAAAAAAAAATGTATCCAAATTTCGTGCTGCATAATAAAAATTCCAAGGCTAAATGGAATACTTTCAGATCACCGGAAATATTGAGAAGTGTTAAGAACGCGAATCTTCCCGATAATCTCAAGGATGTGTCAAAAATCAACCCTCATTTTCTTGCCATTAACCATGTTATCAAAACTCCTGAACAGCTGTCCTTGTTAGACAAATACTCTACAGAAAAACAACAGCTCATCAACTTCCACTATCAGGAAAAATCCGAATTCAATCACAAGTAATGCTACTGGATCAGACCAATTACCTTTGTGGATGCTGAGGTATACTAATGATAAACTGCTCGACCACATAACATACATCATCAATTTGGCCATTACTACTCACAAATTTCCTATGGCATGGAAAAGTGCTAATGTTATTCCCATCTCTAAGTGTGATAATCCCACGGAACTGGCACATATTAGGCCAATTAGTCTTCTTCCAATTTTATCAAAAGTATTTGAAAAAATTATAAAGGAACAAATATGGAACTTTGTGGAAAATTCTAATATAACTCCTGTGCAGTCTGGGTATCGGTAAATTCCACAGTACAAACAACCACGGCATTATTAAATATCAGTGATGATATCTTCAAGGCAATAGATATGAATGAAATTGTGTGTCTAGTCCTACTAGACTACATCAAGGCGTTCGACATGATAGACCATAATGTCTTATGTAACAAACACAAGTTCCTTGGATTCTCAAAAAATGCAGTGGATCTTTTGCGCAGCTATTTGAATGAACGAAGCCAATCCGTTATAATGGGCTCTTCCGGGTCAGATGCTCTACCAATTGAGAGCGGTGTACCTCAAGGCTCAATTCTTGGGCCTATTCTTTTTTCTTTTTACATATCTGACTTCCACGAATAGGTTAAGATTTGCACAGTTCAACACTTTTCCGATGACACGCAAATCTATTCGAAATTTTCTACCGATTCTATCCCTGTATCCGTCAACACCTTTGAAGATGATCTTCTATCCTCAAATAACATTTCTGCCGCATATAATCTGAAACTTAACCCATCTGAATCTATCGCCATACTTTTCAGCTCAAAATCAAATTGGACGCAACTAACACCTGGCTTCCACATTAACTCAGCAGAAACACCGCTACCCTTGCTTAAAAAAACTGAAAATCTTGGGTTATGGATTGGTGAAGACCTCAGATCTTCTAGACACGTCAGTTATCTCTGCCAGAGCTCGTATAATGTACTGAGACAGTTGTATCCTAATCGTGATATTCTATCAACTAAAATAAAACTCAAATGCTTAGATATCAAAGGCGCCTTCAATAACATGTGGTGGCCGAGTTTACTGAAATATCTCCATGAGACAGGACTACCCAGCCAGCTAGTCAGTCTGCTTAAGAGCTATCTTGAAGACAGACACATCGAATATTATAGCATCACGGAGAAAGTAGGGAAGCAGCTAACGAAGGGATGTCCGCAAGGCTCGGCTTTGGGTCCACTGCTGTGGAATCTCACGGTTGAGCCGTTGCTAAGGCACGATTGGCCAGGGCACGTTGCCGTCACCGTCTATGCCGACGACATTTCGATCGCAATAAACGCTAACAGTAGGGTCGAGTTAGAAGGAACGATTCAGCAAACGCCTAACATAGTGAGTTTGCAAGGGCACACAAGCTAGAAATTTCGTTAGACAAATCCAACTACGTAGTTTTTTCTAAGCTGTCGGAGAATCGAAACCCTACCGTGAGGTATAGAGGCAGCCCGATAAGAAGGGTGGACAGCACCAAGTACCTTGGGGTTGTACTAGATGAACGGCTGAGCTTCACCAAGAATGTTGAGCATATAGCAAGTAAAGGTAGAAACATCTTCCAAGCGTTAAGGAAATACGCGAATCAAAATTGGGGGAAATGTAAAGACTCGATGATGCGAATCTATGAAGTCGCGATTGTGCCTATAGTTGGGTATGCAGCTGAGGTCTGGATAGACAAAGCTGCTAGCCAGAACAATCGGAGGAAGCTGAGAAATCTTCAAGGAGCCTGCCTTAGGACGGTCATCGGGGCTTACAAAACTACCCCGTGCGAGACAGTCTGTGTAATAGCGAAGCAACCACCTCTAGAACTGGAGATCCGAAGAAGGCTGGCGTATAGCGAATTACGCCGACATGGTCGAACCTTACTGTTAGGAGAAGAAGTAAGATTGCAGGACTATGGGTTTTGGGTTGCCGCTGCGCTGCAGATACGGGCAATGATCGTCGGTGCATGGCAGGGACTCTGGGACATTTCCACCAAGGGTAGGCACTGTTACCAGCTAGTGCCGGACATAGCAGCCTGGCTGGATATCATCCATTCTCCCATAAGTAAGATCACATGTTCCATGCTGACGAGCCACGGGAGCTTTGGGGTGCACCTGTGTCGGATAGGAAAGAGAACAACCCCGATATGTCAAGAATGCAATGAAGTAGACTCACCAGCCCATCGATTAATGAGCTGCAAGGTGTTTGAGGGAAGCAGAATTCTGTTGGAACAACATCTAGAAGTTATAGCCCTAGAATCTCCGGAGGACACCATAATTAGGCTAGGGCCTGATCTGGAGCCGCTGAAGCACTTTGTTTTGTAATTCGAATTAGGATAGTAGGAAGGCATACTAATTAGACTAAGATTGTAAAATAAATGTTATTCATATCATGTAAAGTATGACCACACTTATCATAGGTAGGCTCTGGAAAGTTTAAACCGGAAGGTAGGTCCTTTCCGCGATATGATGCTGCATAGCATCTTGTAGAAATAAGATTTCCCAATTAAATTTCGACCAGCAAACAACCTTCAGTTGCCCCTATCAGTTAATGTTCTAAGAGGCCTGCTCGTTACAGGAGCAGGGGTGGAGGTGGGACACTCTTTTCCCCCCCCTTTGTTTTTTTTTTTTTTTTTTTGTTTCTCCTAGGCTTCGATGGGCCAATCTGGAAGCCATCCAGCTTGATACCATGATTTTGATTGATTTCAAGCGTTCTGTTCTACAGTGTTATTTGTATGCAGAGTTCGATTGTATGAGCTTCTGCCAAGGATATTGTGGAGTAGTGCCCATCCTGCTAATGGAAAACGAGATTTTTCTCAATTTTTTTTGTGTTTGATAATCACACATGGAATATTATAGTAAGATGAGTATTGAAAGGAGTAACCCTTGTAACATCACCCAGAGAAATGAGGGATAATTGTTTGTCTTTTCATGTCTGTTAACTCACGTACCATACTAACGTTGTTTTGAAACGAGTTTTCGATTCATTGGACGAAATAATCCACTGGGAGTGTATAAATATTATAACAGAAGTGTGATCGTGAGCTGAAATCAATAGAATCGAATTATTGATAATAGTTGATAACAATGAAATATGGAACAGTTTTATTGGATTCACGTTTCAATGTTTTTTATTTGTTGATATAGTATATATAGTATTTTTTTGGTGGTTCATATTATGAACGCTATTTTGACAGCAGCCTTTTGCTTTGAGCTTTGTGTTCTGACTGTTTCTAGTTGATACGCAGGCGTAGTCATAGGGTGGATACATGCGACACTTCTTTTGAATTGATTTCAGATGATATTTTTGTAAATAAAAAGTGTGTTCATATATCTCCAATCTTTCGTTTTATAATATTTAATATTATGAATTGGTAAAATTAAAAAGGGAAAAATGAAATCTCAGAAATTTCATAAACGGGGATATCTTTTGAACCCTTTGGAGAATGGATTCTAGAAGTGGAATAAATCTCAGGTTTCAATTTGAAAATAGCATATATTTTTATTTTTGGGAAAAAATCACACAAAATTGTCTCCACAACGTTTAATTTCTCCAGAAGTGGGGTATCAAAACCAAACTTTTGATAAATACATTTCGTCAAAAGTTGGGAATCAAGTCCGAACTCTCAATTAGATTATACATGTTTCAGACGTATATACGTCCACCTTCAGTAATTCGGTACAAAAGTGGTAAACTAAAAGTGGTGGATGAAAAGAAGAAAGGTTAACTATACAATATTAAGGCACATCCTTGATATTGAATAGTTAATCTTTCTTATGTTCATTCACCACCTTCAGCTTACCACTTTTGTACCAAATTACTATTTATTTATAAAAAGTTTGGTTTTGATACCCAACTTCTGGAGAAATTAAACGTTGTGGAGACCACTTTGTTTGATTCTTTCCTAAAAAATTGATCTTCCACTTTGAGAATGGACTACTTCTTTCGCATAGATTTTTATGTTGATTAGCGAATTGAAAAAATTACTTATTCGACAAAAACATAATAATTGAAAAATTGCAGTTTTGTTTTGACGGATTATTGTTCATTCATCGAAATGATATAGACCGTGGAATAGTGATAGATTTTGAAATAACATTTTTACTCAGTATGCCTTTAGGAGGACAATATAGTCCGTATATCGTCATGATAATAATGTATGAATCAAAGAGTCGTCATGGGTTCCTCATATTCAGAAATGATTCGTCATTTGTTGGAGAATTACGTGCTTCGGTACGATTTTAATCAGGCTGCCATGTGTTTTGTAATGAAATTCAAAAAAAAAATCCTCGGAAAATCATTGGCATACCGTTAGGATGGGCTCGAAGGGCTGATATGGTCATGTATTTGAATAAGGAAATTTTTCGCGTTTTTGAACTGTCTGCCACTAATAAGTATACAAGTTCTTGTCATAAAACTGATTAAAAAAGATGGCATACCGATTACGTATGACCAAGTATTGTTTACATTGCAGTTTTTTTAACAGTTATGGAATAATACTCCGTTATTTTAATCAGCACAAAATTTGTTGTGATATTAAGTTTGTCTCCTGAATTGTTGATATGTAATATGGCATACGAGTTATGCGGGTTCGTCACATTGAAAAATCAAAATGAAGTTGCAAAATAGATTTGAAAGATTCCATGGTTTGAAGCAGTATGCCTTTCTGTTTTCATTATAACCATGGTATATGTAGGTGAAATTAGAAACGGCATACAAGTTGTTGATAATGATGCAAAATTATGAAAAAACATCCGTGTTCTTAATCAGTATGCCTCTTGGTTTATGAAGTTAGTAATTTACTTTGTTAAAATGAAAATGGAATAAAAGTTGTGCGGGTTTATCATATTGAAAAATGTAATAAAACTTTCATACTATTTCGATTTTCCGACATTGCCGCGTTGGTACCCTGTCACAGGACCGTTATATGTGACTTCCCTTTCAAAATACGTTTGAGGCAGATGATATATCCGAGATCCAGTATTTTCATAAACTTTTTTTTCTTTTTATTTTTATGAACCTTAGACCTCAGCAATCGATGTGTCATTTGTTATTCCATCTACGTACCATACCATAATCATAAAATCATTAAAACCGAAGGGCATACTGCTTAAATACACAAAAAAATGTTTATCTTACACCGGTTTTTTTCTATATTTGCATCTTTTTTCACAAGCTTTTGTTTAACTTCACATTTGTTTGTATGTTGTATGTATGTATCTATGCATGTTTAGTACAAATATTGCAAGTGAATTTTGACCCACTCCCAGTCATCCGATTACCTTGAAATTTGGCAGGTGTTCATAATTCCGGTGACAATGCCTTAAGGAACTTTTGTTAGGGAGAAAAAAAAATGACGGTTTCAATATGGCACACGATATTTGTGTTTGTTGGGGTTAATGGCGGCTCCAAGATGACGGACGATCTCTGTGATTATGGTCCGATTCTATTCAAAATTGGTATGAGGGGGTTTTCGGGGTCGGAAACTATGAATTTTTTGTCAAAATTCATGAATGTAAGATGGCGGCTCCAATATGGCGTACGAGTTTTGTAATTATGGTCCGATTCGATTCAAAATTGGTATGTATGATTCAAGAGCTTGTCGCGCAAAGTTATCAGTTCGAATAGAAAAGCGACAAGCGTTTGAATCTGTAACCCACGGAATAACCTACATCACAGATCCAAAGCAATTATTTTCTACTTTTTAGCGCATTTGAATAAAAGCTTGTTTTTAAAAAGGCTTTTTATTAATTATTTTAATTAATATTTTCAATATTCATTTAATATTCATTTTCAATATTGGACCTTACTTATTGGTATGCCATTTGTTATTCCACCTACATGTACCATGATTATCATAAAAACTGAAGGGCATACTGCTTATAGCGGTTTTCTCTATATTTGCATCCTTTTTTTAATATTTCCAATAACCTTGGACCTTACTTATTGGTATGCCATTTGTTATTCCACCTACATATACCATGATTATCACTTAAACAGAAAGGTGTACTGCTTAAAAACGTAGTTTTTTTTTATTTTGCAATGTTTTTTGCGAATGTCTGTAGTTTTTTCTCTCTCAAACGACATGCCAATTTCATGTACATCATACGTTACTATTAACTGTATGGAACTAGAACAGCATAGTGATTAGAATCACGGAATGTTAGTCCATAACTGTTAAAAAATTTTGTAATGTAAAATGTACTTGGGCTTACGCAATCGGTATGCCAACTTTTTTTAAGAAGTTTTATAACAAGAACTTGTATACTTATCAGTGGCAGCCTGTTTAAAAACGCGGAAAATTTCCTTATTCAAATACAAGTACACGTGACCATACCAGACCTTCGGGCCTACCCTTACGGTATGCCAATTATTTTCTGAAAATATATTTTTTAATTCAATTACAAAACCCTGATTAAAATTGTACAAAAGCCTGATTAAAATTGTACTGGAACACATAATTTTCGAACACATGACGAATCATTTTTCAATATGAAGAACCAAGGACGACTCTTTGATTCATGCATTATTATCATGAGGATTACCGTACAATATTGCCTCTAAAAGGCATACTGAGTAGTACTACTTGAAATATTTCGTTCCTTAATATCCATATTTAATGACTTGTTTATTTTTGGAAATATGAGGAAATCGTTTTGAGCACCATTTTCACCACTGAATTAAAGTAATAAATACTGGTGATAGGGTAGTATTTTTGCGTTACATCGCATGTTTTTTTTGGTCTTAAGAAATGGGTGTATGTAAATAATGCTTATGGAAATATATTCACCCAAATCTAACGAGCTATCTCCTTTGAAATGCTTGCATTTCTTACTTTCTGTAATGATTGTTATTACAACGTGTATACCTTTGTACGTTGAAAAAGAATGAGCTATAACCAGAAAACAGAATGAACTTTTAATCATGATTTTTTGTTTTAAAATTCTTTTGATTAGAACGAAAAAAAAAATTTGTGCATCTTGGACCTTTTAATTAATTTCAGTGACAGATATTGTTTCTGAAGTAGCCAAGATTGATTACGAATAAAATTGTGTCTACAATCTCGAGAAAACGATGATCATTCAACTATTGTTAGGTGCTCAATTTAAAATTTCAAATCGGCACACCCCATCAATTAACGCACTGTTTCTATGTTTGTCATTTGGATTATGATAATGTTCTGTTTACCATGCTCACGTGCCCATCAGAGTAGGTTGAGAATACTCATTCATAGTACAGTCAAATTCTGGTGTACTTTCCATTTTAGCTTGTCCAGAACTAGAAATGATAGAAAATTTGTAGTTGATATTCATCAGGCAACTTGCAACGTAGTTCTTATAAAATCACTCTGATGCTTTTTTCCAAACATCTATAACACTGGCCAATGACTGGAAGTATTATCCAGAAAAGTTCGGATCCTAAATCAATCATTCAGAGAAACAAATCACTCAATATTTACTTTTATTTTCTCCAATCAGTAAACTTTTGGAGTATCTCGAATAAAAAAGAGAGTCACTCTCATTCATCAAGGTAGTAAATGGTACCTCACTCTGGGATTGTTGTTTGAAAACTCTCCACCGAGAAATATATACTATTTTATTTTCAACAACAAATATTGAGATATAAAAATATTATAAACAAAATATGTGACAAATGATGTGATCGTCGATGTCGGCACTCTAATACTGACACCAGTTGAAATTTAACAATTTTTTAACCGTAGGACGTCTACTTTCTATCAATAAATATTGTCAAGTAGGATTTTTAATTTCGTTGATATGGCAAAAATGTAAATAACAACCATCAATTTTTTATTTATTCTTCTGGTGATAATCGCAATAAATAAGCACAAAAGCGAAGAAGACATCAACTGTACTCCGCCTAGTTTGAAAGAAGCTTCTGAGTAAGTTGAGGAAGGTTTGTTTGCCGTAAAAAGCAGAAAAAGATAATAAAAAGGCCTGTACAGTGTACAGACACTGGTGTACCCAAAACGAAGCCAGCGTACTTGATTGATTGAGAATGATGCATCTAACAGATTGTTTGTGCAATTTCGTTCCGGCATGCTCAAGAAACAACCAGTCGGTCATAATTCTATATTCTATACTCGTTTCTTGAAATCTGAAGAATTTCAAGACCTTTACCGGCCATTGCTTCCGAAGAACTGCAGCGACCTGGCTAGCAAACGAAGAAACATTATTTTTCAAATTTCAAATCATATCTTTTTTGTAATTTCACCAGAGTGGAAAGTAGTGGGTCGATCAGTTTGGAAGTGGTTGAAAACTAACGTGAGAGATCACAGGGATTACGGGATTCATTTAACACAAAAAACTGCGTGGGTCTATTGTATTACTCTTTCGTCAGAAGTTTCTCTACACTAGGTTTTTTGGATCTCTTGACTATTTTCGGGTTGATTTGTGCGAACGTTCTTCTGCGCCCGTTTTCTAGTGCATCGAATTTGAAGAAGGTATGAGAGGATATCTCCCCCTCCTCTCAACATAGTTTGCTAACGTTTATAACTGAAGTATGGGAAGATGAACCTGAAGTCGGCAGACCTACCATCATTTCGAATTATGGTTTGACAAATTCATTTTGAATTATAATGTTTTTGAAAGTGACATGTATGCTTCACGAAAAAAATCCATTCAACCTAAATGACGAAGCATTGGAAATAATCTAGATTGCCGAACACCTATGCCGGCCAATGACAATGATTTGAGGAAAAAGCGAAGATAGGTCCATCAAAATAATTTCCCCAATGCAATAAAATAAAAACAGTAGACCACTACGTGAATAACGTAATTTGGGATTTCCGAAACAAGCAGGTGCTAGGAGCTTCTGGATACTGAGGACGATTATATATATATATATATATATATATATTGTTATGATGCGTTGATTGCCGTTCGTTTTTATTTTATTTTATATTTGTTTATTTACTTTCCACAACCAGACATCATAACAAAATATATATATATATTTTTGTTTTGCTATTTTTATTATGATTTACTATTATTTTTGCTATTTTTTATTTTGCTTTACTATTATTTTTGCTATTTTCAATCTTTAAGCTAATTCCCTTTTTGAAGATTTATTTAATATGTATTGATAAATAAATACCCATATAAATATTTAATATCTCCGGCTATGCACTTTACCTTCTTTCCATTTTTTTTACCTTATTTCTTTCACCTCAGCTAACTCAATCGGTACGCCTATCGAATCTCAGAAGTCGGTTCTATTGTGGTGCCCTCTAGTAGTTTCTTGAAGGCAATTCCATCAAATGGCTACTGTTATTGCTGAATCATTGGAAATAAAGCAGAAGTTCATCAAAATAATAATTTCCTTAATTCAGGAAAAACTGATTACTATATATTCTGCGATAAATAGCCTAATTAGTGCTTCACAGCAAATATATACAGCAAATGTGAAGTTATGTGATAATGAAGTGAAAATTAACCTAATTTTGTAGGTTATGTGTTCTTTATAGTCATTCGTGAAAAGTTTTATCAAAATTCTTCAAAAGTTCAGTTTTTATTGCACTGTGGTAACTTTTATGGTTCCAAAAAACAAATACCTGGTAATTATTGTAACCAGAATGTTAAGTGTTTCGATTTTTCTCCGGTTCCTGGAAAGTGCTGCTCTTTTTGTCGGCTGTGCCTTCGTCTCGTATTGGTAGCTCTCCAAATAACAAAGGTAAGCTTAACTCTGCATCTCGGATTTTTTATCTGCTAATTTTCTTTATATTTTTTCCCATGTTGTCTTGGTACATAACTGTTTTCTAATACAAATTGATAATTTTCAGGATTGAATTTTATCGTTGGTTCTTCCAAAAATATTTTTTTACCAATCTTCCTCGCTTGTTGATTCCTTTCCCTTGATACCAACACATTTCGTTTTCTTTCTCGAATTCTCTATTTACACGCACTTTTCGTTGCATTTTTCATTATTTTCACTTCATTGACAGTTTTCATTCATTAAACATCTCTAACTACCTTATAAACTATATAAAATCATTCTTTTGACGTTTCTGCTTTTCATATTTTCAAATTTTCTAATTTTCCATCAAGATTTTTCCTGTCATCTCATTGGCTGTTATGATCAGATCGAATTTTTTATACAGGATGTTCGAACTTTTAATATTTTGTTATCTGCTTGTGATCAAAAATATATTCGTAAATTTTGATTTCAAAAATTTCAAAATTATGCCAATTTCTTGTAATGTTGGCAACATGTTTATTTCAAACATAGGTATCGATTAATATTATACAAGGTTTCAGAAAAAACGGTAGAATCCTCAGAAAAACTGGAAAATAACATATCACAGATTACCAAATACGAACATTTTATTCATTTATGTTTTTTTTTTCAATTTATAATTGTCATTTCAACTCTTTCAACATTCAATGTACTTCTAAACATAACAATATATATATATATATATATATAGGTCGAGCGTACTGCGGAAAGATAACTAGTAATTCATTCAAGTATAATACAGTTACGAAGAACGATTGATTCAGATACAGTGTCGAACGCAATATTTCAGTGGTGACCCATAATTGATTTATTCAATTGTCAGAGCACAGTGTTTTGTTGTGTTCTGTAAAGTGTCAATGAGATGATAGTAATTGGTTCCTTATGTTAAATAGCACGAACTCCAAATTCGTAACGATGTATAACGTACTTGTTTTCTGGAAATGCATTTATGAGTAGTCACTAACCCTTCATTCATTATGTTTTAGTACATGTCTGTAGTTGCCTGTTGGGTCAATCTAATACTAATCTGATCTCTTATTTTCTTTTACATTTTTTCAACTATAAACATGCAGTATGTGTTACTCCTACTCTACATGAATAATTCCCAAGAACGATTTTTACATAAACAAATTATCCAGGCAACAAGTGGATAATGTGAATATTTTTCACGTATTTTTCAAATCAATCATTTCAATCATTTACATCCGAATTCTCTCGCACTATTGGGATTCTCGTGGTTATACAGTGGGCGAATATGGATTCCTTTCAGGTTTAAACTCGAAGCGACATAAATTAACGAGGCGGAAACTTAATCAGAATTAGTCCTACGTTGATGTTGTTAATGAGTTGTCGGTGTGATGTAATTGTTGCTAAGCGAACTTGTTGATCGATAAAATGTTTTTTTCGTCCGACAGAAGCCAAAATTCTAATATAATTTAAATAAGGTTCGTTGTAGGATGCGGAACTAATAATGTTTTTCATCCCGTGAAAAGAAACCACAACCAAGTGTTCAGTGATGCTCGGTGATTCACAAAAATATTAATTTTATTTTTATTCGAATTCCTTTGGTTTTTTATAATTAATTTTATGAAATGCTGAGAGATACATTATGAATAAACGAGATTGTCAGAAAAAAAGGGCGATTGTTCATCATGATATCAAGAAACAATTGAAATTATTATGTAGAAATGTATACACAATCATTTCAACTGTTTCTTAAATGAGAAGTGAAGACAAAATGTAATACAAGTATGTTATATAAAATACTCTATGGGCAACAGCAAATTCATAATATGTGAACATCAAAATATATGAAAGAGGCTAATGAAAGAGGGAGATGAAGTGATTAGGTATTTAAGGTAGTTGTCGTGAAATCCACTTCCAATCAGATTTCGTTTATATTCATAACATTATTACCTGTATCATATTAAATTTTTGAAATCATTTACCATACCGAAAGCGAGATATAAGGCTTTAAAGTTACAACGTTTAACACGTAATCCCTATAGTGAGCTACCGCAGACACCATATTTTGAGCGTAACTGAAAACTAGTATATTATTAAAAGGTAAGTTACAAATTTTGTAGAAAAAATTGAACACGCGTAGCCATACAGTTATTCAGTTATTGCCATAAGAAGTTTCTGAATTATTGCGTATGAGAAGTGCAAGAGAGGGAAGGCTGAGAATCGTGGCAACGCCTCAAGCAAGCGCTCGTGATTCAAATAAGCGAAAGCGCGAGGGTCTTGGGGGTTTGAATTGAACTGTGTTTTGGAATGCACATATTTATAAATAATATTTGTGAATAATTGGGTTAATATAAACTGATGTATTTTAAACATATTACAATAGGAATAGATATAAAATAAAATGTAGTTTTAGCGAGTAACGGCAAACAACAGTGCATAAACTTTATTTTATTTATACATTTGTACAATACATGTACGTATAACATAATTCGAATATTTTTAAACAGAAACAAAAATTATTCAGATTCCCAACAGGCTGACAAAATAAAACGTATAAATCTACAAAAAATATAAACAACAATGAATGTAATATTATTTAATTTTCTAACTGTTATATTAAATAATCACTTGATTGACTAAACATATATTTTTAAATCATTAATGATTTAGTGAATGCTTTCCTATTTTTAGTAACTCTATGTTTTCTATCCTCCAATTTTTCAGTTAGGTGATAAATCATAGCTCCTCCTCCTTCATCGTGATACATTTGTTTCAGAAAATCGTATGTTATATTTTGTTGCGTAATTTTTTTCAATAATTTCCGTGATATAACATTTTTCGAAGCACTTAAATTAGGTAAATTACAAAATATTCTTTCGTTCTCAGGTCGCTCTGAAATACATTATTTATATGATTTCATGTATGTTGATAATTCTGACTCTTTAACAATGAAGCAAACTAATTTTTGCAAAATATGTACATCATACATCGCTTCGTGGAAATTATCGGATGTTTCGTTTGGTATTGAATCTTTGGGTAATTTTGATAGCTCGAACATTCCTGGCCCTTTTCAATCTGGGAACGTTTTTCTAAAAATAATTAAGCTATCCACAAATCCTGCTATCATGGTAAAATCTTCTATCAAAGGGCTATGTCGATCCGGGGCCACCTCTCCGCTCCCGCCATATGGTCCCGCACCACCACAAAATGGCGGTTTCATGAGAGGGTGGGGGGGTGGTGGTTGTATGTGGGTAGGGAAAAAGGTGGGAGGATGAGTGGTCTGTGATTGGTCGGAATGGTGGCAGCCATGTTGTGTATGGGCGTGTGTGAATGAGAGTGGGGGTGGAGAGAGCTGTGATAGGTCGTGGGCGTGGTGATAGCCGCTGGCCGCTATCCAATAGCCGAGCAGCATATTGAAATGGGGGTGTCAACCAATATCCGTCAACGGCATTGGTTGGGAGGAAGTGTCACGTGATCAGTGAATGGCGGCGGCCATTTTGGAAAGTGGGAGGAGCCAGCGATGATGCGGCTATGACTCAACCGACAAGTCTTTGCAGGAATATTATCTACGTCAGCACTTCTTATCAGTTGTTTATTTAAGCGACCGGATATCGGCGGCATCCTTTGTTTACATTAACTGAGATAAGATATCGGCGGCATCCTTTGTGAAAGAGTTTGTTTACATTAACAAGATAAGAGAGTATGCAGCTGCACGCTCGAACCGTGGGATAACTTCATTCATATGATTACTATTCGTATTTGTATCTAAGCGGACTAAGGCACTGTCGGCGACATGGAAGCGGGACGTGTGTGTGGGATATTCAAGGTCAAATGATTTGCATCATCCAGTTCTGAGAATTTTGTCGAGTTGACAGTTTTCGAATTGCGCAGTAGGAAATTGATGTGGGTGACCGATCCCCACCGTCAGCTTCATTCTTCATCTGTCCTCTGAACTGTGAACATCGTTCTATTCAGTGCTCTCTTTCTTGCTCTCTGAGTTTGTGTGTGTGCATCTACCAAACATCTAAAAAACGTAAGTTTTTATTTTATTGTTTTCCTTTTTTTCAAAACCTTTTTTCTTGTATGTCGAAAGGGTACTTTGAGTTTTTTTACTTCATATATCGAGGGTGGGGGTTTTTTCTATTTGTTTGCGGGGAGGGATTGTTTTTTCTGCAAAATATTTTAAGGGATTGTTTATTTATTATAGATGAATCTTGCAGAAATAAACGCTGTTGCGAGCAGTAGCTACAGGGAAACCGTAGCTCTATCAACATTGCCGCTAAACAAGCCCATGCTAATCGAGAAATTGAGAGCAGTCAAAACGAAGTACGGGGACACAA